>UXSR01005917.1:4144-20309 GCA_900604375.1 Mesocestoides corti
CCAATTGACATAAATTGATCATGCCAACGAGCGCAGTATTTAAATGCAAAATGCTGGGTGAATTTGACTTAGTGTATTCAATTACACTGAAAATTATTGACAAGCAAGTGACCCGAGAATCAAAGGACGGATCACAAGTCAATTCAGATAAGCTATGTTTAAACTGTCAGTGAACCACGACAAAATATTGAAGCAGCAACACCAACTTTGCTGGAGAAAGTGCTAAACGACCCCATGTTTCAATTTTTAAATGCAAAGTCTTAAAATAAAACACGGATTAGCACTAATATTTGCAGCTAAAAATGATGTATTTGTATTAATTCGTTTGAACTGCCCAGAGATTTTCAGAAACACAGATTTTAGTTTTGCTATGGACAGCACTTGTTGACAAATTTCTGCCTTTGTTTACGTGTGGCAATGCTGTAGAGCCAATCTCAACCAATCCTAGTGAAACAATGCAACTACGCAATTTTAAGGTGTGCGCGCAACATGCTGGCGGATTGAGTTAATTTAAACTAATTAAAACACAAGCAAAAGGAAGAAATATTATGTCAAAGGATTAGCAAATTTACAGATAAAGGATATTTTAAGGTTTTATAGACGTATTTATGGGTCCTTTATCAGCAACTACTATTATAAAAAAACATCCAGTTATGAATTTAAAATTTACACGACTATTTTGTGGGCAAAACAGTGCTTATTACTAATGTAATTGTTGTAATTACTTAATGCAACTTAGCTTATGAAATGAAGAAAGCCGTTGTACAGAGTGTTTTAAACAAATAATGCTCAAAATGTGGGTGGTAGTTAGCCTTGCTTATTTGTTTTCATTTTGAATACCTTCAGCAATATCCTGAAGCGTTTGTGTGTATTTTTGATCCCCAAACTTTGTTGCCCCGGATTTGTACCCAGATTTTTCGCCTTGTTATTTTCATCCCTATTTTAACTTGAAGTGGAATTTGACTCCAAACGAAACCAAACAAATTATCGTTGGTAAAATACGTGTATCATGGACAAGTAAGGATGAACATTTCTTTGTCTAATGCTACGGTGTGGGGGTTTTAGTAGCGTCCATATGTGAAAGCACAACGAGGTTATAGAATCCAAATGCTTTGACGTCTGAACGCGTTGCTGAACAAATATAAGTCCTTCGTCGGCGGGTGTCCATGTAAGGTATTGTCAGCCGATCGATATAGCTTCTCCTTCGTTAACCATGGCTTCACAACCACTCATTTGCCCATTTCCCGTATTCAGGTGGTGAGGACTCTGGAGTAATGCAAGATCTAACTAGACATAAATCTTTCCGAAGTGGCACCGGGCTGCTTATGTCATGTATGTATTTATACAGATCCTGCAAAATTTAAATCAGCATGCCTATATTCCAACTGTAAATCTAGTCAAGTCATTACTTTCGGTCACTTATATCCAGTGAGTAGTCATTCGGCTACAATGCTTGAAGCACAATTAAACCTGTTTAAATATACTTACAAGCACCTAAATAGTATGTGTCTATTTGTCAGAGAGGCTAAACAGTGTGTGTAAGTTAATGACTGCACACATTGATTCACACCTTTTTTGATTCCCGATATCTTGAAAACTTACCCTGTCTTCTTTACCGTGTTTTGTTGTCTGAGTACCCATCTGGACTCGACTTTTTTGGTTAACAGGTTGTGCCATTGTCGTCTGCGTTCTTCATACCGTAAATGGGCTAATGGTACCTGTCAGCCTTTACCGAGGTTCAAGTAGCTATTGATGTCAACTCGACCACTTGGCTCAAACCAGTACCTCAAGAACCATAATTTTAACATTTCCGTACATCATTCCTACCACAACGCTTGATGAACAGTTAAGAAGCATTGATCGGAGACATTATTTGGTCTGCAGATGCGCCTATTGCATTCAACAGATTCGATTTCACTGATTCCAGATTTGTGTCTTGTCGCTGCAACACATGCATTCCATCAATCGTAAAATTTATTGAAAAAATCAGTAATGTATCGTATTGTCCGTTAGTTATAGTAATTTGTTGAAGAGTGGCCCAATTAAACACCAGAAAGAGAGCTGCAAAATCCAGAATGTCTGCCACCGATACGTGGGAAGCAGTGTGCATGAGTAGATGGTAGGCTACTTATTTTGCATCTATTTGACTTTTGTACAGCATTCACTTATTTGTCAGTTAAACATTACATGTAGATACTACTGTTCGCTAAAAACCAACGCGAATCCCAGCGCAGCATGAGAAAGGACAAATAAGGGACTGGGTGGGAGGACCGACGAGGAATCAGCAAGTTTTTGAATAAAATATGGCAGCAAATATCCAAATCTTGAATTCAGAGTATGTTGACCAAAGATGCAAAATAATTCCGCCAAAAATTTAAAGTTATGCTCTACTTTCACCGGGCGAAATGGGTGACTTAAAATTACGCGAGTACCGGCGGTCGGTAGTTGCACCAATATCAGAGTTGAAACCTTGTTTAAATGGATGGAAGGATGTGCTTTGGGATTCCTCAGAGACTATAGGGAATTTTCAATTCTATAACTGAATATTTTTGTCAAGAAAGATATAGGGTGCAAGTGCTAAAAAATTCCCCGTGTTTTTGAGTAACTCGTACAATTTTCAGAGCTTACATTAGCCTTCATTTTAGGTATTTTGACTGTAAAAAATTATTTGATGATTGGCTGCTATAAATCTGTTCAGAAGCTGGCTTGAAGTGCGCGGAAAAATCATATGCCAGCACACATCAGTTGCAACATAGCAAGTTCTAATCAAGAAAATGCTAGTCATTTTTCTACAGTTTTAGCAACTTCTAAGTATTTAATCGAATAATCTGGCTCTATTTGGTTATTGATCTCAATTCTATAATTACTCCTTTTTCAAGGTTCTCTACACCAATTTTCTTTACAAATAAAGACGTGTTAATTAAAGAGAGAGCTTCGTTCTAGTTTCGGCCTTGATTTTAAGGCATCAGGTCAAATAAAGTGTTTTTCGCTTAAAGTGGTCGATACTAGGTGATTGGTAGAATGACATCGACGCTATAGTGGACGGTGTGTTAGACTAATCTTAATGAAAGTGCAGTTGTGAAACAGAAATAAAAGAAATTGAAATATTTTTAAGGGAGTTAACAGCACTGTTTACCAATTGTACTTTTCAATCACGTTAAATGTACATAAATGCCCACAAGAAATGTAGATATGTAATAAAAATTTAAGAATTGTCGAATTCAAGGTCGATAGATTAATACATTTTTCCTGTGCCTTGATGCCGATGCTGACTCGATTATAATTTTTTAGTTCAGTGATCTCATGGCGCTCAAACTACTGTAGATTATATGTACACAGCTTTTTAAGGCTGGTTTTAGTTTGACCAAAATTTCATGTTACTTTTTTAAAAAACAGGCAAGCGCAACTATTGTTACGGCAAAATTCGACTAGACATAGTTATACCGCGGGTAATCAAATATAGACACAGATACTCCTGTGATTACTTCAACGAAGGCTTGATGCAAGTCTCATGTGTGCATCTGTCAAATTTTATTTGAGGCTGAATAATGGCTTTATAAACAACTCGAATAACTAACAGCATCAACATGTTTTTTTTAAAATCTGACACAGACTTTTAGCTTTGTTAAAGTATTTCTATAAACTCATGAGATTTTTTAAAACTGTTTGGCTTGGCCCACTTAAATATCTTTAATTTCTACAAAACGTATTTTCATTATGCTAAATAGCTGCATTACTCGTTAAAAATTTTTTGCCGTGAATTATTAAAACGATCTGTTTAGTCAAAAAGTCATTTTCAGTCATGCTGATATTTAATTGATCCTGCCCAATGTTGTGATCGAAAGGGCTCAAAAACCTACAAGTTTGGCGTAACATACAGATTTGTATTAACGCTGTTTTTTAAATAACATTTATTAATGGATCTTTGTCTAAATCTGATAAAAGCCTTTAGGGTAGCTAATACTTTGACAATTTTAAGAATAACTCAAGGTTAGGAAAATTTGTTTAGACCATTTGTCAAAGTGGGCCACTATTTAAATACACTTGGTGGGATGAGTACGTTATTTGGTGTTGGAGCGCGTTTGCCACAGGCGAAGCGCCTCACTTACGTTATCTTAGTCCATAGCAATGGTGAAGCTATGGAGTTTTCCACGTTGCCAACTTGTTCAGCACAGAGCTAGGAGAATATTTCACTCCGTGCAGCCTAATTATTCATTCTTCAGATTTCCTTGTCTCCACCTCAAACTTTGCCCCCCTGCGTATTCAGATCCCATAGGTGATGTCTCAAATGCATCTTTGAATGTCAAGGAACCATTCATATCAAAGGGCTATAGACCCAGATGTACTTTTGCCGAATGTATAAATTCCTTGCTTTGGCTCCACAACGAGTCATTCAATTGCTGGAGTCATATTCTCGGAATTCCAATGGTACTCCTCTTTTTCCGTGAGGAGCTCGGCTTTTCATTTAATCCAGTAATGCTATTGTATCTCTCCACTGCACTTTGTTTCGTGCTTGGGAGTAGCTTCGCTCACACATTTTGCTGCTATTATAGACTTTCCCATAACGCCTCATTTGTGGTTGATTACATTGGCCTTACCATTTTTTCATGTGGCGCTGGCATTGCATATGTGAATTTTTCGTTTCCGCTAGAGTTGCGTGTGAAAAGTGGCCTGTTTGGTTTGTCTTTTCTCGATACCTACTTGGTTTTCCTGTGCCTTTGCTCTGCCATGTCGATTTTTTTGTCCGTATGGACTAGAACACTTAGGGAGAGTTTTCTGCGTAGTATTCTCCGGGTAAGCGCCTTTGCTTCACCTGGATTCTTTATGTCTTTGCCTGTTTTATACAAGCTGCTTGCTTGCTCCTTTGACAACAACAATTACCCCGCCAACTATTGTGATTCGACTGCGCTGTGGTCTAAACAGTTTATTGCCTCCATAACTACAATATTTTTCTACGTTTCGCGTTTTCCAGAACGACTTTGTCCGGGAAAGTTTGATTATTTCGGGCACAGCCACAATGTCTTTCATGTTGGTGGACTGTTGGCTCTCTATTACCAAAAGTCTGCTCTGTCACTTGATGCTCGATTCGCCAGGTCACACCAGTTTTCCACCCCTTCCATGGAATTGCCTGTCCTGTGTATATCATTTTTATTGCTTTCCATAATCTCGGCGTGTATATATTTTCGGCGGCTCTTCGTCGTAAACAATTCAAAGCCATCTCACTGATGTACTTATTGCCTTATTCTTTATTTTCCGTACAAAAAAAGTAAATTATGATCAACAACACTGTCTTTTGTCGCTTGTCTCGTTTGGGTCTGCAGTCTATGCAATGTTTGGCAACGCTCAGCCTGCACTTTTGTCGAGTTTGGATATTTTCTGGGTAAATATGCACTGTAGGGCAAGTGGCAGCGTCTAGAGCAGTTCAGGTATTTGTAATAAATCACCAGTGTTTAGCCATGCCACAGCGTTATTTCGGTGGAAACTTATGCCATTTTTAGCTCAGAGAGAGAGACTAGGGTTGTTGACCTCCGCGTTAGCTTCTTCATGAAGTTTACGTCATTAAAACATGTATTTGTCCGCATTTGATTACTGCGTCAGATATTTAGATGTAGGGTAAGACGTATAGCTTAGTTCATTTGCCAGATACTCGGCATTTTAATCCAGATATGTTGCCCTGGGTAGTTTACGGAAATCTGGGCTTATTTTTAGGTTTTTAGGAACTCCTACATTTACTAGGGTTTAGTTAGGCATGTTACGACCTTGAGCTCGCTCTCGTGCGTTACGGCCAAATGCCCGGGTAATCCTACCATGTGTACTGATTTTTTAGCCCAAACCACTCGACAAACGGATAAGTGGGGCTGTACTTATCCCATGGGCATACCAGAGGATGTTCTGGCTTGCTTGTAAAAGCTGTCTAGACGGCTGGCTAGTTCTGTTCAACCAACGCTAAATTGGGAGTCAAGATACCTGCATCTAGTCAAGTGATTGATGCATTTGGCGCCTCACTGCTGTTATTTGCATTACAGGCACATGCAGCGTCCACTAGTCCACTTATTTCCCTTCTGTAATCGTCTTCTAATGGCGCGTCTAAGTTCGACCCCGGCTCCACCACCCATCGATCCAGGCCCGGCCAACCAGGAGTCACCGCGTACGACCACCATCGCCTGGGTACAGTCCGTTCGAAGACACAAAACGAAGACCTTTCTTAACGTGAACGATGGCAGTTCGCCCAACACCCTACAGGCAAGTGTTGTAAACCGCCATGTTCTCAGGGAGCGATTTTCACTGACTGCCAGGCTGAAAGAATTCCCTTAGTTTCTGGGAAGCTTGATGCTAACTTTTTGTGCGCAACACATCAACTGGCTAATGATCACGCCTACATCAATGACAGTTAGACAAAGGGGCCGTATTTTCACGTGTAAACTAGTTCTGCTTCTTGATAGAACTTTTAGAATAACCGTGCGTCAGCAAAGCAGTGGGCTCCTTGAGGTGTACTTGAGATGCCACAGTGTGTTGTGCCACTTACAAGACTGTTCTCTTTTTTATGTTGACAGTGACACCTAGATGTATCCCGCAGATGTATAGTGCAGTGTTTGTTGTCGATATTTTGTACGGTTGAGTTGACATACGAGGTAATGGAAGGAGGCTGTGGCGGGACTTGAACACGGACCATCCGCACACCCTGGGTTGGTGGGTGGTTTTAGGGATATATCGAGGGCCCAGAAAATGTTTTTTCTTGCACATTTCTCGGTGTTTCAGTCTTCGGGCCTCGTTAAGTCATTACCTCCTTACTCTTGCTTCAGGAGTGGCATTGTCTTAATCAAAAGGGTGTAGTGTAATCCAATTAGCGTAAAGTAGCGCTCACATACCCATCTCTCAACTTGTGTGGTGCCACTGTGATCTGCATGTCAAATTGAATTGCACGACTCAATTCCCAACTTATCCGTTCGAGTTAAAACGGTGCGATTAACGGCCAGCATCACCCCCAAATCGTTGTATCTTCCACCAGAATGGTTCCAAGTCGCCCCATCTCGATGAAAGTCATCTTATCGTGAATTGGTCTTTCATTAGCTCCTGTCCACGGTCCATACTTCCACAAACCTAACCCATAACGATGAAAAACAGACAACATCACTTGCCGCAGTCTGGGGAATCGGAGGTGTAAAAAATGGTTTCACATTTAACCTGCCTTCTTGATGAACAAGGCTACAAGACGTCCGACGGCAAGTTAAATCGCACTGTCCTCTTGCAGGCCGTCTGCTCCACGTCAAGCCTTCCAGAGGGCGTAACTGTCGGCAGTGCGGTGTCCGTAGATGGACGCCTCGTCCGTCGACAGCAGCCCTCAGATTCGGCTGCGGACTCGGTGGAGTTGCACGCCGACAGTGTCCGCTTGTTGAGTGCTCCGGGCGCGGGCGGTAACAGCAATCTGGTCGGAGCCATGTCCCACTCTCGGCCTAAACGAGGTCTCCTTCGATCGGAGAAGGGTTTGGCGTGGCGCCATCGTCTTCCCGAGATGTCGTCGGTTCTTCGTCTGCGTGCGGCGTGCAAGTCGATCGTCCACAGAGCGTTGCAGAGTCGGGGATATCTTGAGGTGAGTGCTTTCACCGCGTTTGTGGAGCAACGCAGTTCTTGATCGTCTAATTCATCTTGAAAGCATCTATTTTTTGTATTTAATCATCGCACCAACTTTGCCGAATAGCATTTCGCCGTATTATGTATGTGCATATAACACCCCAGGAGATTTCACCATCAACCCTAAAACCAGATCGATATCGTTTGGACATTAACTTGCCAACCAGGAAAAGGAGGCCATCTGGATTGCTTCCTTGATTGGGAAGTAGCCATATTTTATCCATCACAAGTAAGTCGTTAAATCGGTGTCTGCTATTGCGCTTCCTTGACGTGGTAAATCTAAGCAGAGTGGTTCGTGGAAGAAGATAAGTTTCGGCATTTCTTGGGTTTGAATCGCGCTCCGAAACTGCTGCCTCCTCAACTATACTCAAAAATTCCACTCTCCAGCCACACGTAATCAAAACATTTCTGTGCTGTTAGCTCGACTGGCAACGAAGTTTTCTGTTTGACCGCGCAAATTGGCTTAGCTACTTCATTTGTGGCCTTAGAACTAGAAACCAAACTCAGAAAATGTCAGCATACCTGGTTTAAGCATTTTCGTTCCGTCGAAATGGTTTTCCATTACTACGACGCTGATGCACTGATGCTCTAACCCCTGAAACAAACTCATTTGAATCTACAGGTTGCGTTATAGCCAATAAGAACGTGGGCATAGTGACCAATCGATGCTTGAACTGTTGACCTGGCGCCAAATAATCGATTTCTCTGCTGACATTCATAGAAGATGGAAACAAAGAGAGGTTTGAGAGGGCGACAGATCTGAGGTGTATCTCAGGTTGGTTGACTCAGGGTCAGGCAACTTGCTCGTAGCCAATGGGAATGAAGTTCGTCAGTGCCTTCCGGGTCGATCACCAGGACGCAAAGATGTCCTACCACGATGATTTGTGGTGTTGTTTTTTGGCTTAATCTCATGCAAGAATACAAATTTATTTTGAAATTGTTGGGTTTGGATCTTCCAGTCTTAAGACATGATGAAAACCTATGTCACCCTGCCCTCAAACGCGCGGCAAATGTGTGTATTTGTTGGCCTTGATGCCGGATAGGATTGAGCCAATGGGATGTGGGCGGTCGATTTGAATTTGTTTGACGGTGTACGTGGAAGGAAAATCCATAAAACTAAATAATTATTAAATATTCAGTGGGTGACAGAGTTTTTAGCCTGGAGGTAATATAAGCAGCAACATTTCAGCACGACTACTCAAACCGTCAGTGTAGCTCAAAACTCAGGTGTGTGTGACGTTTCAATGCGTTTGTGATCGCGCGGCGGACAGATCACGTGCAAGTGGCCTCTTAGCCTCGGCTCCATGTGTTCACGCATGTGCGTAATGTGTGTTCGAATAATATTAATAAGACAAGGTACCACAACAAGGTCAAACCAAGACTATGTGGTTTTAATTTAGCCTGGGTGGGTTATGGTTTTTGTCAATTAAACCACTTATCTATTGTTTGTTGCAATTGCAAACGGTGTGGTTAGGGTGTTCACTGAAGTAGTTCCGAGTTGCTAATATCTGACTTTCGACAATCACCTTGACACTGGTTATTGTTGTTTAAACACTTGTAGTTTTGTTTGTGATTTTGTTAACTTTTAACCGTAAATGCTTATTTCGAATTAAGCTTTGTTTTTATTGTTTAAAAACGCTCCAAACACGCGTACTGTTTGAATCTTCTGGAAGAAAATCAATAAAATCGATTTCGCGCAGGTGTAATGCGTGCACTCTTGAGAGCTCCAATTTTAACGGTGATTACGTAGGTGAAACGCGCTACATCTCATGCAACCCCTGTGTAGACTAATTAGATTTCCAACTTCAAACCTCATTAGGCTATCCTCGTTCCCACCAGACCGCGACAAGTGATAGGAAAGATACTAATTGCGCTTTTCAGAAGATTGAGTTGACTTAAATTGCATCGAACGTTGATGGGGCGAAAAAGCGAAGCTAATTACATCGGAGGCGATAACGTTGAACTCGGAGATGAAGGGGTACATTATATAATCTATCGCTATCCCGGCCAGAAAAAGGAGCAAAATGTCTGGGCGTTAAAATGAAAATCGATAAACGTGGCATTGTCGGCCACCCAATCGAATCGTCTCTACGCTATCCCATTTTATTAATGAATTTAGGACCAAGCCTTGTGTCGAAGTTGCCATTAGCGTACTTACTTGGCCAACTTGATTCCTAGAATCCCTGCTCTGTTTGGCTCTTCCGATCAAAACAGTTTTGTCGATTGTCTAATAATCCCAAGTCGTAGCTACAAAGGCACAGTTTCGATGTTGACGCGTTCCTAGGTTGACACGCCAATCCTCACGACGACCGACTGTGAAGGAGCAGGCGAGACGTTTCTGGTGACGCCGACGTCACCCACGACCACGGCTCCTCTCGACGACAGTGTTCCAGAAGACGAGGTGGAGTCGGAGGAGGAATCAGAAAAACGTCCTGTTCCCCTGCATCTCACTGTCAGTGCTCAGTTGCACCTGGAGGCGCTAGCCATTGGATTGAGTAAGGTACCATTAATCCCACATTCCGATATTTTTAACCGTCTTGCCAGAATGTCTGGCCTGTTTTCGTCTGTCGATTGTCCAAGGCTGGATGGTTTTGGGTGTTCACTACCTTACAGAGAATCGTTGGGGTGCCAGTTAGAGCTGAGCGATCACACATGGGACTTGAATCCTATAGCAGTGAGAACCTAGCATTCCAAATGTGTTTATGGCGTGGCTACTTGCAGTAAACCCATTCGGACAGACTTCCACTGACGCGCGTCAGCCGATGGTCCACTGCGACCCACACTAGGTCCGATTTCGTCACGCAGATATTGGCCACTTTCAACAACCGCCATTTCCACCACCACAGATTCCTTCACCAACAGCCACCGCCACCTTCAACAACCCCCACCTATAGTCAGCATTGCATGTGTGCTTACGGTCTACTTACTAGCAGTGAAGCTCTTTGGACAAGGTTTCGCTGGTATGCGTCAGCTGACTGCCTACTGCGACCCACACCAGGTTCGGTTTCGTCAAGCAGATTTCCGCTTAGGTACAACACGGTTGTGTCAACAAGATGCCAATGAAGAGATGAGAGATACCTTTGTTTTCAACATAATCTACTCCTCCGTGTTTGAACCTACGTGATCAGATCGTTTCTGTCGACTGATTTCGTGCAGATTACACAGTTGACCTGCGCAGCGAATTGTCTGATTCTGACAGTGCATCATTGGGATCGACACTGCCCCCTTTTTGGTGGCTTCGTCGCCGTAGATACCGCAAATTTCCCCGCGATCAAACGCCAACCTTTCAGTCGCAGTCATTGCTGTGAGATTACACTAATTGGTGCAGTTGTTATCGTTGCATTTTTTTGTAATATTCACTAACTGACTCACCTAACTATCTGGCACGCGCTCGCTTTCCCGTGCACTAATCATTGCATTGAATTACTCATGTGATTAAACTCTAATTAACTGTCTCCCAGAATCCACCTCGATAATACCACTTTTTCGCCTCACTAAGTCTTGTCTGTAATTCTCGATGTGTCGACAATGCAGAAATAGGCCTGTCATCTCTGCTTTCCGGCACGACTACTGTCAGCGGGTTCCTTGAAATGTTCCACATCGTCGCGTCGACAGGCGTGGTTAGTTGGACATTCTAGTGTCTTGTTTAATCGACTCTTTTGTGGTGATGGGAGGGTCAAATTGTGTTGTCCAGAGATTCTGCAGGAGGTGATTTTGTAGGGAATCGGTCGTTTAGTTGTCTTTTTAGTCATTACTAAGGTGTTTGCCTACATCCTCTCCCTTTTACCACCTCCGCATCTTCCCTCACTTTCGCAGAATTGCCAATTTCCTTAAAATGTGTGAAATTCTTTGAAATGCACACACTAATAATTGCTAATAGTTCATTTGCATGCGCCGTGATTTTGTAGTCCCAAACGCGACTTTGGGTTGGCTGCAGTCGTCATTTCTCCACGCTATATGCCTTCTAAGATCGGTATCGCTACCGATCTGCGATACTGTTAGTCTTGTGTAGCATAACCGTTGACGGATTATTGAGAGATTAATCTTTGACGTCGTTGATGCCTCCAACTTCTTGCGACCGATTTGCGACAATTGCCAGAGGACTTGGGACGAATCCTGCATGAGTTGAAGAGGATTTGCATGGAAATGGACGACACAATTACTTCAAGAAATCTTGACGTATTGTTAAAGAAGCCCCAATTATCGACTTGAAGGTTGGATAGGGATAGTTATAAGCCTTTGTCATTTCTTTGCTCTGATTGACGATTTTTGGGAAGCATCAGTTTGTCACTGGATCTACTTAAATTGGTTTTTACAACCACCGAGCGCGCCACCACCATCGCCACCTTCAACAACCGTCATTTCCTTCAGTACCTACAATAACTCCCACCTTCACCGCCACTTTCACCACCACCACCACCACCTCCACGAATCGCCATCATTTTCAATTGCTCCGTTCAGTTTTATGGCAGGGATTTGGTTTGTGGTCAAAAACCCGTTTCAACGCTTAGAAAATGTGAATGAAGGGTATATCTTCGTGGTTTACAGTAAAACAGTGTCGTTGAGTCCTTTTATTTGTTCGAATTTCGAGCCAACCAGAGTTCTCCTTCAAGGACGTTCAGGGGGGCCTAGAAATCACGTTCCGACACAACTTTGACACGTCCTTACTGGTGCTTTAATGAAAGTGTCGCTGTTATCGTCATTTCCTTTGTATAAATTTATTATCACCATCTTCGATTTTGCTTAGGTATATACCTTAGGTCAAACCTTCCGTGCAGAACCCTCGCACTCGCGTTTCCATCTGGCCGAATTTCTCATGCTTGAGGCTGAGTCCGTCACCATGAGCAGCACTGAGGCCTTGTGCGCGGAAATCGAAGCCATTGTGCGCGATATCACATCATCCTACCTCCAGCATCTCTCTTCTGGCTGTCCAAGGGTAGGTGCGCCTAGCGATGTTGTTTAACCGCGTAAATTTCAATCTTGCTCAATTTTTTGTTAACTGTTGGAGCTAATATTCAAAGAAATTGTGTGTGTGTGCATTGAGAATGATCGTAACCGTTACCATGCCAACGCCACCCCGTTGTTTTACCGGACTACTGTGTGTCCTGAATTACAAATCACCTCATTTCCAGCCTCCGTCGCTCTTGGTACTAGTCTAGTTCCGGAATATTTTACGACGGCAATGCTTATTATCGCTGTTCTTATTGTTTCTATTCTTGCAAATTTTATAACTCCGCGCTATTGAGGAGTGAGTCAAATTCGATTTCGGGTCGTATGACTGCTTAGTGAGTTTTCCAGCAAGATTCATCAATGCTTCACAAGTTGCCAAAGTATATGCGAGGCCTTGCCTTCGATTTTGAACACGTTTTTGGCAGTAAACATCTGAGACGCTTATTTGCCTAGTTGGAGGGAGCTCAAAATACGCAACATTGCTAGCGGCTTCCATTTCGGTCAATGTTACCGTAATCAGTGATGATTGGTTGTTTTGAAAAAGGCGGTTGATTTCGCTGCGTTTGATTGGCTCTGTTAAGTGAATTCCTCCTAATTCACGCAGAATCCAAATATCGAGCACCTCGACGACTTCAGCACATTTCAGACGAATCTTCAATTGTTAACCACATTTCAATTGAAGTTTAGCTTTAGTTTCGTCATCTTTAATTATAATAGGTCGACCGAATTGACTTTGGTCATGGTCGAATGCAATCATTGGATCTCGTTCTGCCACGTGCCTTTTACAGCATGAAACATTACAAATCACGTTTTTACAAGATTTCGGGCTTTTCAAAACTCAACCCAAGCTACAAGCGCCGAGCTTATTTGCATGGAAATACAGAGAGCGGTGTTTGCGGAAACCGGAGTCTTTTCTTGTCAACCAATTTGGCGTTTGGAGGGTTCTCTTGTTAGGAGTTCCCTTCCACTTTCGCGACCTTGAAAGTGGTGATTTGTGGACCGCCACTTTTGCCAGGCTATGATGCAGGCATCCCATCAAATTGCATTGTCGCATAGAACCATTTTACACGCAGAATTAAATTAGTGCCAGAATGATCCGTCAAGGACGCGTCACGAGGATTTGTTTTTCGTTCTGCGGTGCTCAAACTGATGCCTTGTTCCCTCGGTGCCTCGACCTCCGTAGGGGGCTAAATAGTCCTGATTTCTCCTCTCGATTCAACCTCAAACCCCGTTTGGAAGTTCGGTGTGACCGCCTGCAAATTTCGTCGTCTTCACTGTGGCCTGTGTACTCCAGGTGTAGCAAGAGTGCCTGCTTTCGCACACAACACCGTCTCTGCTAACTGTGTCACGCAGATTTTGTGTGATTTTCGCGTCCCACATTGTTTTGTCGCCGTTAGATACCACACCTCTAGGACTGCATCAAGATGCAATAACCTTCCGCCAGAACTCTAAATTCCGATGCAATTTTGCAGAAAATGTGGCATTAAATGTGCATGGGGTTGTCTTTGTTGTCGAAGCACGAGTTGTCGGATATCTATCCAGGCTAGTAGGGCATAAAATCGGGTAACTGGGTGGAATTGCCGAATTGTCTTATCGGTATTCGGGTCCATTTCAAACAAACGCTCTTCGAAATCCTACAGGAGCATTCCAGGCCTATGGAGGATGCGATGGACGCTTAGGTACTTTTCAGCACATTATGTTGTCGCGGTAGTGTCGTCGGTGTAAAACTCTCGTTAGAATTGTGTGCGAGTAACGAGGTGTGATCAAAAACTTTGACGACGTCCAGCCAATCTACTGATGTTAGTCACTCAAATACCTTTATCGATCGATGACTTCTGGACAGTTGAATGCCAACAGGGTGTTGATCTTGAAATGAGTTTTAGTCACGGATGTTCGTTGTGACATTGAAGTATGTTTAAAACTAACCCGGTCATATCGATCGATAATTGATAGAGGGCGAATCAATGAACTGCTGAGCAGCAACCAATAGCGTTGCAGGGTGTTGCAATCGCAATAAAAGGTGCTCATTTTGAAATAAACAAAATTTTATTGAAATTAAGCCCTAATCTCGCTCATTTACGCAAACACGACTTAAAGCGACATTAATTTAGTGCGCGATCAGTTAAAATTTTGTTTTTGCTACCACACATTCTGGTTTTACACCGCAAACCTGTCTAATTTTTTATCGTTCTGAGTCCAAAGTTCCGCCTAAATCGTGTACTTTTATATCGTGTCATGTGCTCGCTGCATGCTTCGTTCTTAACGATCTACCCCTCGCACAATACTACCGTTGAATAGGAATGGCATTTCAATAATATCGGTCACTTAAAATCGAAATCCGATGCTATGTCTTTGTTTCAGACTGACCTCGATCTTGTCCTTTCCTATCTCACCGAGCCGCGAGGCTGCGTGAAGTCGAACGTCCACCTTGATCGTCTCGAATCCATTCTCAACAGACCGTTTGAAAGGATTCCGTACAAGGAGGCAATCGCCTTCCTCGAACGTCAAGGTCGTCGTAGCGAGGGTGGTGCCAGTGGCCTGAATAAGGACGACGAGCAGGCGATCTGTGCCGGCGTCGGTGGCAGGGCCGTCTTCATCACTGACTTCCCCGCCACACTGAAGCCCTTCTACTGCGCCGTGTCGTCCACAGCGCCGGACCTCGTGTGCGGCGTGGACCTGTTGGTGCCTGGAATCGGAGAGTTGGTGGGTGGGTCGGTGCGCGAGGCCAACGCCGACGCTCTAGTCGAGAGGATGGTGCGGCAGGGTCTGGAGCCAGCCTCGATGACCTGGTACACGGGGTTGCGGGGTCATGGGGGCGCTCCACACGGCGGCTTCGGCCTCGGCTTTGACCGGCTCCTCCTCTGGACCCTGGGCGTCTACAACATCCGCGACGTCGTGCCTTTTCCGAGAGAAATCAACAAGATGCACCTCTAGTTTCCTACCCTTCGCTATCGTGGGCTTGCACAATGTAGCGCTCCAGTCAATCGGTGTACCTCTTGTAAAGTTTCATGATTCCTACTGCGTTTGGTAGCATCGAAAACCGGTGATATTGCTGTCTCTATCTTCAAGTTGTTCGTCTATCTGACAAGGCAGAAACATTAGACTCACTGCAAGTTTGGCGTGATGTGTTTTAGGGGTTGTGTTTGTGACTTCATTTCCACAGGTTTTTCAGCAAATTTATCCAATGTATAATGTAGGGAACAGGGAACTTAGTCTTGGAAAGAATGTCTATTGTTTTCGAAGACCTTGCGCCATCTCTCAAGTAACGTACGGATACCGTCGCAAAAGAAACTCGCAGACTTCGAGGCAATAAAGTAGTCATCGACACATTTACACACGTCGTCTAGCCCTTTGAACTGTTTATCTACTAAAGCGTGCTACTGCATTGACAGGAACAAATGGTAGTCAGGTGGAGTCAAGTCTGGTGAATACGGCGCGTGTGGAAGAACGTCCCATTTCCCGTTCAAGAAGGTCTTCTGAGTCGCGCGAGCAACGTGTGGTGTTCGAGCTTTGTCATGCGGTAGAAGTATAACTTGCCTGTTTCCGTGCAGAGTAAATAGCCTTTTTGATCAAGTTCCTAGCT
>UXSR01005918.1:0-18953 GCA_900604375.1 Mesocestoides corti
TGTGTGTTGTTGAATGAGCCACTGACAGGCGTCTGATAACGTTAACCAATGAAAAGGGGATGTGTGTTTATCACCGTCAGGTCAGTTAATCGACTTCATTCACGCGTGATCGCTGCGAATCCGCTACATCCTTGCACATGAGATTTGCGTTACGTGTGTTAGTGGGTGGTAAATGAAACCAGTAAACGTGGAAATAAGCGCACTTCCTTAACAGTGGAAGTAGATTCTCTGGCCCATCAGTTATCGTGGTAGAGGCAACTTGCGCGTCAATGAGTATAGCCGGAACAGAAAATCGTCCACAAACCTGTGCTGTGCTTGTATCAGACACAATCAAATTGTCACACCTACATGTCAGCTTGACATTACAAGGATGCATATACTGCCCTTATAGATTCTTACAGCTCATAGTTATTGTGGTAGAATCAACTTTGCGTCAGTCTTTCCAATTGCAATTTGTGCGGTAGATCTGCTTGGGTTTCCAGAAAATCGACGTCGCTCAGGTAATTTGAATGAGCAAGTCCTTAATTAAAATAACATCAAATATGAGTTCTCTCAACGTCGATTCCCATCAAGCACGTCTAGATAATGAAATGCGAACACGAAGTGGTGTGGCTATTTAACGTGGTCCACATGTGATTATTATTTCGAGTGAAAATGTTCCGACTTTAAACACTGTGCAGGAAATTATCACTTTTAAATTCATCACGACATCGATTTTATAATGGTCCTACCTAATCCCATCTCGGATTCGTTGTCTTCTGTTTTGGTAGGGTGTATTTTGCTTGTGTGAAGGGCACAGACATTAACCTACGCTTTGGAGATCTACCAAATTGTGTTCACATGGCAATATATATTTATTGATTACTGTTTGCAAAAAAAGTGTAATTATGGTGAAATTAAACACTGACGCCAACGTCAACACAAATAATCCCAGCGCCAAATACAGACGCTTTAGTGCATGCTACAGATTCACGTCTGCTGGATAAATTCAATCTCACAATGTTACATCAACCCTGAGTCAACGCACAGCATGAATGTGCTTGAAGTCGGATTTCATCTGCAGTGGTGTAGGCAAAAACTAATCCACTTTACGACTCATCTGAACTAATTGTGTAAAATGTTCCACAGCCGGTAGTACTTGTGGTGTGGTGGTGCTTTTACCATTAGTCTAAACATCGGGTTCAGTTGTGCTGCTACTGTTATTTCCAACAAATATATAGCGCACTCAATTTCGTTCTTGGGCCGTGCTTGGAAACAAAGATTTTGCCCTATTTCTAGTGCTACTATTCAATTGGAATCAGTAAGACGTTAATTAAACAACATCAAGTGTGCTCTGTTAGCGTCTATTTCAAACAATTTCGTGTACAATATTCCACAACGTCACGTTAACGAAATATCAACCAGTAAAACACGAATATGTCTGATGAACCAACGTGGTTAAACGTAAGGAGGTGCTTCCCGATTGCTGTGGTGTAACATGTCATTAGTATTTCGAGTCAGTTTTAGTGAAAATGTCAACACTGTAGAGGAAATTATCACTTTTAAAATGCACACGGACATCATATTTTTAATATCTATAATTATTCCTATCTTGAATTCTTTAACTTCTCTCTTGGTATGGTGTATTTTGCCTAAGTAAAGTACATAGACTTTAGCCTACTCTTTGGTGGTCTACCAATTTGTGTTCACATGACCATATATATTTATTCTGAGTTTAGAAATCAATAACGTTTTTGAACACAGAGAACAAGTGTGTGCCTACCCACTCATCGGGTAATCCATGATGTCAATTTTTAACCACACTGATGAGTTTGGTGGTGGGGGAGTTGAGTAAACTTGAGAGAGGCCTCTGAGGTGGAAAGCAAAGACTGTTATGGGGGTGTATTCTGCATGAAACAATATATAAAAGGCCTCGGAATGAATTATTAAGCTACTCATTTAGACAACATCACGTGTCATATCTCAACGTCAATTTCCACCAAATTCATCTACAATCCTCAACAACATCACGATAACGAAATGTTAACCAGCACAACACGAATCGATCTGGTGAATTGATGTGGTTAAACGTAAGCGAATGTCAAGTGTTCTGCATTCAGAGAGATGCTCTGTTTGTGCTAACTTGGACTCTTTCGGTCTGCATTGACAGTGCTTCTAGCCACTTCAAAAGAGACGACACATTAATCAGCTACCCCGTTCGGGTCGCCTTGTGTCGCGTGGAGGATGTGAACGAAAAAACGGAACTGCTGCCTGCTAACCAAAGATGGTCTCCACTAAAAGACTTACGAGCCAAAGCATTCGAAGTTAGGTAAATATTAACCCAGCGCAAGCCTGGGACTCTAAAGGGCGCAGCGATTTTCAGCTTACGTTTAACAACTGTGCACACGACCTTAAACTAGGGATGTAGTTTCGTTTTCTGGTGCCATGGATTTTTCATTTTTATCATGATGTCGTTTCAGTGGACCTGAAGGAATCAGTATCCTGTGGCAGAAAGTTTGCAATCGTTTTATCACAGACTAACTTCAAAACATGTACGAACTGATTCGTATGGTCCCGTAGCACTTGTCAGCAAAAGACAGCAACGTGCTTAAAACAGTCGTTGGTTCATTCAACCTCAGACATCCATGATGGATTGGAATGACTCACAACCATCAACAAGTTTGGCGCACTCTCAGACACAACGCCACCTTCGTCAGGGGTAGAATCGACTTCACGTCATTCTATCCGACTGCAATTTGTGCGGTAGATCTGCTTGGGCTTCTAGAAAATCCACGATGCTAATTCAATTTAAATGAGTAAGTCATTATTTAAAACAACATCAAATGTGTGTTCTCTCAGCGTCGATTTCCAACTATTTCGTCCATGAAATTCCGCAACGTTACGATAACGAAATGTTAACTAACATAGCAATAATTTGTTTGGTGAATTAATGTGGTTAAACGTAAGTAGGTACCTGGCGGCTGATGCGCTGTAACCCGTTTACGGAAAAATTTCTGATTTTAAACACTGTCGAGGAAATTGTCACACTTTAATCTATCATGACATCGTATTTTGACGGCTCTACTTACTTCAATCATGGATTCGTTTTCTTCTGTTTTGGTAAGATGTATCTTGAGAGAAGTGCACAGACATTAGCCTACGCTTTGGAGGTCTGCCAATTTGTGTTCACACGACAATATATGCTCATTTCGAGTTGAGCAAACAATGAAATTGTTGAACGCATGACAAACCCGCCAGTCAAACGAGATTTGAAAATCAGTTCATCCATATTTTGCTGTCTGTCCACGTCTTTAGTTATAATACCCTTTTATGCCTTGCCACTCATCGGGTTTGCTATGATACCGATGTTTAACGACATTAATCAGTGAGGTGGTGGGAGAGTCGAGTGAACTTGGGAGAGGCCTCTGAGGTGGAAAGTAAAGACTGTTATCGGGGTGTATTCTGTATGAGGCAATATGTTAAATGCCTCGGAATGAATTATTAAGTTACTCATTTAAACAACATCCCGTGTGTTCTCTCAGCGTCAATTTCCACCTAGTTCATCTACAAACCTCAACACCGGAATGTCACAATAATAAAATGTTAATCAGAATGACACGAATTGGTCTGGTGAATTCACGTGAATCAGAGAGATGCTCTGATAGTGCTAACTTGGACTCTTTCGAACTAGAATGACGGTGCTCCCAGCCATTTTAGTACCGGTGGCACTTTTATCAGTCACCATACTCGGGTCGTCTTGTGTCGCGTGGAGGGTGTAACGAAAGAACAAAACTGGTGCCTATTTACCAAGAATGGTCTCCACTGGGAGGCTCATGAACTACAGCACTCGAAATTAATAAAATATCAACCCAGGGCAATATGTGGAATCAGACGGTGTAAATAGTCTAGTCAGGGTGCAGAGATTTTCAGCTCACGTTTAACTACCGTACACTTGACATTAATCTTAGCACGTAGTTCCATTTTCTGTTGCATCGGGTTTTCACTTTTACCATGACATTGTTTCAGTAGACCTGGCAGATTCAGAAGCCTGCAATCATTTTGTCTTCGATTTACTTTGAACAATGAACCAAATTAAGTTGACTGATCCCATGGCGTATGTCAGCAAAATACTTCAACTGGTTTAATACAGTCGTCGGTTCATTCAACCTCAGACATCATGGTGGATTGAGATGACTCACAACCATCACCACTCTTGTTCCATCCTCAGATCGTTAACATTTTTCGATCTGGGTGAGAGGCGATAACCAAGCCGAGAATGTATCGAAGAGACTTGCCAAGTAAGCGTAGAATGTCAAGGTTGTTGAATCAGTTAATGCGGCCAAAATAAGAAAACCGAGAATCGAGTAATAAGGTTAGGATGATTGGTTGTTGCCGGGTTGCATCAGGAATCTATGTTCATCGTCAAGAAGTTAGGCGGCGTGCGAAGATTTGGCGTCACCCGGAGAATAGTAAGGTTCCGGATATTGGACGTCGTCAAGCTGTGATCGGGGCCATAGTGGGAGACATCCATAGTGGACTGAGATGACTCACAACCATCCACACGATTGGCTCATTCTCAGACACAACGCCACCTTTTTCATGTTTCCCAAGCACTCATGCAAACACGCGATTGCTTATGTCAACACCAGTTCACACTACTTTGCTCACCAAATTACTGTATTCTCATTGACACATCTAGAGTGTTTGGATTTACACGCGAGTCCATAAAATCGAATTCAAACTCAGCTCAATTCACCCACTCAACACTAAATTATATCCTCCTCTAATGCCTCAGGATGTACATCCTATTTGACCTACACATTTGACGTTCGTTGATTCAACAAGATGAATTTGATTGTTGTGATTCTCTCAACCTACTCTCACTGCTAAATATCCCTGACTTAAAGAATCAGCTGGCACATTACCTGAGTTGGCAGCTAACGCAGACGAGTCATTTGAGTCGTAACGTGCAACCACCATGCTCAAGGTGACACTAAAGGATTATGGCACCAGTGCAATTCGTCGTTTCCTTGACTTCTGCTAGATTATTTCAGAAATCGCACCCACAAAATAAGACGCAGGAGGTAACACACAACTGAGATTAAATAACAAAAAAGATTACAGTCATTGAGATCACAGATGCACACAGAATCAAACAACTGAGTTAGAATTTTTCGTAGGTCTTGATTTGGTGTGCCAAGATGCAGGCGCAAATGACAGCCGTCAATTCCACGATGCACAGCAGAATGGTGATGATGCCAGAAGCCAGGAAGTAGCCCTTGATGAGGTCAAATGTTGCCTCTGCACACCCCTAAACGCACATCAAATAGATGTCAAAATTACTAAGCATGTCATTGCGATTTTCAAGCGATTCATGGCTCTATTGATTACATCTGTGTTGCGGCACAGGTAACACGTGCCGTCGATTCGCCATAGCCTCCAACGTGGGTGTTGTCCTCCTACTGTGTCTCGTTTTTAACAGTCAAGGTTAGTGATGTGCCATGACGCCAGGTTGCAACATGAAATGGATGTATTTATCAATAAATCAAGTTGTAAACTGTTTGGTTGCTGACGAAGCTTACCAAAGGAGGAAATGTTTACAATTAACTGGTGGCTTTTACGCATTGTTCATTGAATTTCATGTGTATTCACAGCGATTTGACAAAACGTTGTGATCACATTAAGAAGAATAACATTGTTTAAGAATAACAGGAATGAACGCATCCTGCCACATTAAATGAATGGCTACATTCATGGCATTTTATGGGCAAACTTGATCGACAAGCGGCACTTACTGATGCCGTGGCAGTAGAAACGGTGGATCAAACATCACGTCTTGCGCCATGTTTGCTGCCTCTTACATTCATGAACTACCTGATGAATATCTTACCCATGCTGTTAGTTATCCATTGTTACCTAAGCGAATGAGATTGTTGTACTTCCATTCTAAGAAAATAGCATGGAATATTCCATCAATCTATGTGTTATAGAAGTCAACGTTGCATGCAGTAGGATAGACATGATGTGGCATTACTTACCACCGGATATGGATCTTTGCAGCTTCTCTTTCCACTTGGACAACAGGATGCAGGAACTGTCTTCCAGTCACTCGCGCTGACTCCGCCACAACACTTGAGCTATATTTGATGTTATACTTATATAAGTGCAAATTCTTACCGTTTCTTGTAACGTATCCAAAGATTGCATGAGGTCATTTGCTGGATGACCTGGGCTGGAATCCTCAATAGCTGCGATCTGTTGTTGAAATGCGAAACCAAGAAGACGAACAAACTGAAACGCCGAGTTAAGCTTAACAACTCTTTTTTAACCTACCTGTGCTTGAACGACAAATGTAAGAACAGCAGCGATAAACTCAATGACGAACAAAATTCCAGCCAATATTGCAAACTAAGGAATTGGTAGAATGTTAAGCCTAGACCTACTGTAAGAAGCATGCATTTATTTCTCTTCCATGCTCCGATGAATCCGAGAAGAGCGATGACAACAACCACAATTCCAATCACAATGATGAACACAAAGGAGCCCGTGGGTATTGTACCCTTTGCCTGAGAAGCCACCACCAGTAGAAAGACTCCGTAGAACAGACATACAGCTCCGAAAAACTACGACATTAACAATTTACAATTCAAACTCACCAAGACGATGATGCTGAAAATGGATACGATAATCTTGGTGGTAGTTTCACTGCACGAAAAAGCCATTTGTATCTCCGAATGTGGCTTGCAACCAGCTCTTTAAATCTGCTTCTTACATTACCAGCCGAATGTGGTTGGTGGAACTCACAGGTGTGTGTGTGTGTGTGAATGGTGCACATTCGTGATGGGGTTGATAGTGTACTCGTTGGCTGTATTATTTGAGCTCACCTACTATTTGCCCATTTAATCTGTGAGTAGCAGTTACATTTAAGATGTCCCCGAGAATTGAAGCGATTTTGAGTGCATTTAATTAAACCCTATCACTTATCGAATTAGGGAAATTTTGAATTAATTAAAAGGAAATAGATGCGTTTATTTCTGGACTACCAAATGGCGAAATTCTATACAAGAGGGACTGCTGCTTGCATGGAAGAGTGTTGGTACAGGTAGCTCATTTTGATGCAGCAATTACTTAAGAGCACAGAGATATTTTGTGACGTTAAAACAGCCTCCATCATTTGACATATCTGGTAAGACGAAGAACGCTGACAAATTGACAATTGGAAAATGTCCAAACGACTTTGAGAGCAAATTACCAGGCCTTCACAAGACTAGTTCATTAACATCTAGGCAACATGCCGCATCGTTTAGTCAGACCCGTGGTAGCCGTCTAGACATTAACTCAACTGGAACATCGGTCTACATAGTAGAGCTCCGGTATCCTGATGTAGTTTACTTGATAACTTTTCACTGTTTTAAAGTAGCAAGATTTCCACTTACACGTGAAGAGAAACAAAATGTAACAAAGTAACGACTTGAGATACAGAATGTTGCAATTCGCACCTTTTGGGGTTACCAAAGTGACTGTACGAAATTCGGGGTTTGGGTACGTTTCCACTCAGCTAACCCCCTTTAGGTTAATTGTTCTTATCAGTTGTCAAATGTCGTCGTAACCGTCGTCGTCGGTTATTCCATTTCATCGAATTCGGTTGTGTTTACATTTGTCAAGTCGTCCCGAGTCTAATGAAGTAGTAATGTGACAAACACTGATGAGTCTTGATTTGGCCTTCGTTTTACCAGGCTGGTTTCGTTGCATCACTACTCGAAACCCCCACTAGTTGCACTTGTGCCGATTTGTTTAGCACATTTCCTTCCTCACCATTGCTGTTTACTATACGCATTGCCGTCACATTCATTTTTTGCGACAACATGCATGAAACATTTGTGGTTCAGGAATGTCCTTTTTAATCTTCGATAACAGGAAGTTTGCTTGTCAGTGTTTAATCTGCTGTTTACTTTAACTGGATCCTGAATAGAACCCAACTTCCCATGACGTGTATTAACTAGGTAGACCCGCCTAACACATTTCGCTGTTCGAACAACTTGAGTACACTATCTTTCGGACTCAATTTCAACAAGAAATTGCGACGCCGTTTAATTTAAAACCATTGACCGACTCAACCGTGGCTGTATTGGGCGAGAAAGAACACGATGACGTGGCTGTTTTCATCACTTCAAAATTGATACCTCGGTCATTTACGTTGACTGATTCTGTGAACTCGGTACTGTCTCTGGCACAGTAACCTTACCTAATTCCTTATGGAGACATCAATTGTTAATAGTACTGCTACAAATCAGTTTTGAAGCGACTGTGGTGAATTGTCTTGATTCACATCCAACAAGCTGGTCATCACAGCCACACTCACACGACCCCCTTTTCACGGAGGTCCATCGGTCACGTGGGCACGCCTGCTCGTTTAACCCTCTACATGTAATAGCGTCTCCCGCTTTGTATTTTTACAAGTCAACTCAACTGTATCAGTCAGCAAAACACACGAGTCATGCACTACATCCAATGCACGCAAACAACAAAACGACTTCATTGAGATGTCCAGTAAACGGTAGTGCCTTGTCCTCTTTGATTTTCTTCATCGTTTCGGGTACTCAGAGTAGCGTAATTGACCTAGATTGGCACAGTGGCCCCGGCGTGTTTCAAGATATCATGCCGTTGCACTCAACAAGCATTACCAAACCGCGAACAAGCTTAACAGTTCTCCGTCAATCTCATCTTTTTTCACCCATTTCGTAAACGTTCCCAAATAGGTAATTAAGGCCGGAAGAAGTAAATATTTTTACTAGTTGAAAACTATTTTGGGCGTTTCTGCAGGTCGTAAGCCCGTGATATGGCATGACCTCGCAACTGAATTAGAATGACTGGGTGTGCATGTGGTCTATAAACTTGGGAAACAAGACCCACGTTGTTGGCAGCGAAGTGATCGGTTTTAGTTCCACCAACGATTGGTCTATGACCTCAATGCAACAAATATGCTCCACCAGCTAGAGGCGTGATGCAGCGACTGAGTAGGAAGTGTTCCTTGTGTCAAAACATCCCCTAACCTCGTTTTACACGCACACATCCTACAGGCATTAATTTCCACCTGCTTATTACATGTCTGCCTTTTAGTGCAAACACGTGCAGGTTAGTACGATGGCATTTAAAGCCTATTTTTCCTTCCAGATCGCTTACTAGACACGTGTTTACCACTTGAGAGCTCATGCCCGCAGTTTGCATGTTGTTTACCTGGAATCTGAAGTCTTATACACCAGAATCCGCCTTAAAATGGCTGTTTCACTAGCATAAACTAGCAGCGTATATTTGGCAATCCAAGATATTCACTAACGGGAAATGTCGTTTGCCTCAAAGTGAATAGAGAATGAGTTAGCGATTACTAGTACCAGATAAGCATTATAATCTAAGTATTCCGATTGCTCAGCTGCGTTTCCCCATGTTTATGCAATCACGAATGCCTAGACTATTAAGTCTGGCTGACAATTGTTTTGGATTCAGCATCACCAAAACTATATCTTCAAAGATATTTACAAGTTTTTATTGCCACTTACAACTGAGTGTGCTACGTATCAACTGTCATGTTCATTTCCCCCTCTGCCTTCCTACTGGTCCATGCACCTTTGAGTGTACTATTTTACCTTATCCGCACTCAAGGTCTCCCACACCGAATATAAATAGACCATGCGGATTTAGTCTCATCCTTTGATTGAGCCGATGGACGCTCGCTACACGAAGTCATGCCATGCATTGCATTAGGTTATCAAATAAAGTACATCAGTAAACCGGTGCTGTACTGTGTAGACCTATATTCCAGTGGAGTACATGTCTAGACGGCTAGCATAGATCTGACGAAGCGAGGTGTGTGCCTTAGGCAATTTCTATCTTATGAAGCACTATTACATGTTGCATGGCAGTCCATGCGAATCAATTCATGAAGGCCTGCTAATTTGATCTCAAAGTGGCATGGACATTTTCTAATTGCCATGTTTATCAGCGTTCTTTTTCTTACCAGATATGTCAAATGATAGAGGTTGTTTTAGCGTCACAAAATATTCCTGTTACTGAAGGAGTTACTGCATCCAAGTGAGCCACATTTATGAACAAACTTTTAAGTAAGCATTAACCTCTTCTGTCTAGAAATGCATGGATTCACAATGTCGCCATTCGGCACTACCCCAGACAACGCAACTTTTTCCTTATTAATTGATTTAACATTGGATAATTCTATAAGTGATAGAGGTTAGCCAAAATGAGTCAGTTTCCTGGAACACATCAAACGCAACTACTACTCACAGATTAAGAGGGCCACTAGTGAGTGAACTCACATTCATCAAGAATGTGCACTATTCACACATGCAATTCCACAAACCACATTAGGCTGGCGATGTCAGAAGCAGATTTAAGGAGCTAAGTGCAAGGCACATTCTGCTGCTCGATTCTGTGTGCTTCTGTGATCGCCATGACTGTAACCTTTTTTGTTATTTAATCTCAGTTGTGTGTTACCTCCTGCGTCTTATTTTCTAGGTGCGATTGCTGAAATAATCTAGCAGAAGTCAAGGAAACGACGAATTGCACTGATGCCGTAACCCTTTAGTGTCACCGTGAGCATGGTGGTTGCACATTACGACTCAACTGACTCCTCTGCGTTGATTGGTTGCACAGATAATATGTTAGGTAAATCTATAAGCCATAGATGTTTAGCAGTGACAGTAGGATGAGAAAATCACAACAATCAAATTCATCCTTTTGAATCAACAAATGTCAACCGCGTAGGTCAACTAAGGTTATCATCCTGAGGTATTGGAGGGGAATCTATTTCAGTGTTGAATGGGTGAATTGAGCTGAGTTTGAATCCAATTTTATGAACTCGCATGTAAATCCAAACACTCTAGTTGTGTCAATGAGAATGCAGTAATTTGGTTAGCAAAGTAGTGTGAACTGGTGTTGACATGAGCAGTCAAATATTTGCGTGGGTGCTTGGGACCCCTGAAGAAGGTGGTGTTGTGTCTGAGAGTTCGTCAATCGTGTGGATGGTTGTGAGTCATCCCAATCCCCCATGGATGTCTGAGTTTTAATGAACCGACAACTGTATTATGCTAGTTGAAGTATTTTGCTGACATGTGCTGTGGGACCAATCGAATAAGTTTGGCACATTGTTTGGTGTTAATCGAAGACAAAGTGGCTGCACACGTTCTGACAAAGGATGCTGACTCCTTCAGGTCTACTGAAACGACATCATGATAAAAATGAAAAATCCATGGCACCAGAAAACGAAACTACGTGCAACGGGTGTACAGTTATCAAACGCAAGCTAATAACCACTGAGCCCTGTCAAGACAGTATCCGTGAGTGAATGATTTAATGATTCATCTCGTTTGCATTGGCTACTGATATCAGGCGCCTGTCATCCACTCATTCAAAACCCTAAGACACACACTTGGCTGGCGTGATGATAGTAAACTGTCGTGTCCACTGTCGCCACTAATTACGGTCTGTTAACTAGAGGGTTGTTAGGTAGTGCTAACCGAGCCACCACAAGGATATTATGTTTTCCAACCAATGTGGCTATGCTACAAAGGCGTTTCTTTAGACATGCCATGGTCATAATTTCACTTGGCCGGTATTCTTGAATCGATTTGGTAGTTCCCCGGGGCGTTTTTGCAACTTTGGAGGATTGACAGTCACCTAGCGTGAGTAAAGCGTGTATCTTGGCCCGAGTGTACCAATGACTCACCCCTTTTGTTATTGGCTTCTGTTAGCATTCGCCTGTTACTACGCTAGATCTTGTATTCTCAGACATCGTCCTTGCTACGGTGTATTTTGCTTGAGTGAGGTGAACAAACATTAGCCCACACTTTGGAGATCTGCCAGTTAGTGTTTACATGTCACGATGTTTACTTTTTGAGTGCATGACACACTGCACTGCGTGCATCTGCAATGGCTAACCGTTCAAAGCCACATCTACCATTGAATGCATTTAATTCAACAAGACAAGCGTCATTCGGAAGTACTTGTGACAGGGATCTGTGATGGATTAATGGATGTCGCCAAAATTCCTAAAAGCACAGAAGAAATACAATAGCGAACATCGAAATGTACAGACAGAAGCTGAAATGCTCGGAAAGTAATCAGTTGCTGCACACATATTTTGAAGCCTCAGGTGCTTATTTGCCTTTTCTGTCCGATAAAATGCATATTTACTGAGTGGAATTACTGAGCTCACAATCGGTAGCAACGTGATCTTCGTCTGGGCCTTAATTCAGAAAATTATACCCATTTTATGATTTGGCGCGATAAAGTGGAACCATGATGCCTCAGGTGGGGCAGTACATGAGCAGAACAGACTTACGCTTATTTAGTTTAAAGTAGGCAAAAATGCGTACATGCAGACTATATCTTCCAAGATACTTACTAATTTCCATTGCCACTATCAACAGAGGATGTTACAAATCAACTTTCATAATCATTTCCCACTACACATTCCTAGTGGACCATGTACTTTGAGTGTACCATTTTCTCATATCCACACTGAAGGTCGTCCACAGCGTATATAAGCAGGCTATGCGGACGAAGTCTCGGCCTTTGACTGAGACAATGGACGCTCGCCGCACGAAGTCATGTCTTGAATCGCATTGGGCTGAGGAGGCGCTTACTCCATGTGTTTTTTCTTAGTACCAGGGTGGGAGGCTTGTCACTGGGCATTTTGGATCGATGTTAGGGAAACCATAGATTTAACATCAAGACAGTTATCTTCACTAGGGTTTTTGTAAACGTTTCACATTTTTAAACACGACTTTGAGCTGCAGCATGTTTTAGCCGTTGAATGATTTGGTGATTCCGAATAGCCAAATGCAACGTCACGTAATGATTATAATTCATTAATGGTCGCGTTTGGAATCAATTTACTAGCAGTTCACATCGTTCAGGCTATACCAAATGATTCTTTCGAAACACTTCTTATATGGTGATTAAATCGTTAAGCATCAATTTGCCAGCTGTTTACATCGTTCAATCCATACCAAATAATTCTCTCAAAACATTTCATTTATGCTGATTAAATCCGGGTTTCAGTGAAGGGTAACAATGTGGTGTTGCCGTTATAATGCTAACAACGTGATTATGAAGTCAATGCAGCAAATGTGCTCCACTGGCTGAAAGCGTGATGAAGGGACTGAGTCGGAGGTTCCTCTCGCTTAAACACAGCTCCGAACGTATATTCGCCACACACTGCCTACAAGCATTACTTTCTTACCGTTTATATCATGCCTGGTTTTGGCGTAAACACGTGAAGGTTAATCCGATAACTGGTGCAAGCCATTTTCGCCTTTCATACATGCCACCTGACACATACTTTCCACTTAATCCCTCATGCCGACATTTTCCAGACAAACTGCTTTACATGAGCGTCTTCACATATAGGCCGTCGTCTTCGAATTTCGGCTTCACTAGAACAATCAAGCAGTACATCTTTGGCGATGCACAATATGTAATAATGATAAAAACCTTGTTTGACATTAGCAAAGCACATTATTTCTTATCCCCAGATACTCTGGAATAACGAATCGGCAATGAAATGTAACTTGTGAGGTGTGAATCTGTGGCATTGATGCGTTTGCCTAGTAATATCAATTTAGCCTCACTACCAACCACCAACGTCATTACACATGCGTCCTCTGTGCGAATGGAGGCAATGCATAATCAGCAGCTTAGTCGGTGCTCAATTTAGGCGAACTCGACTCTCACATCACAATGGCCTTGCTTTCGTCGGTTTAAATGATTTGAGTCTTCTTAATGCAAAGGATGATGGAAAAGAGCACTTTGGAGAAAATGTAGCGTAAATTGTTTTTTGCGTTCTTCGTTGAAGTAGGCAAATCGTTATAGCACCTGCCACTGTAACACGCGTCGTGTAGCCCTAATTTGTACTGTTACTTATCAATTGCTGCAACACAACGAACGACTCCAAATGCAACAGTCCACAATCTCTGTTGGGTTAGATTTTGCACATTGACTAGTCAATTAGGTGTGAGATACGAGCTCAGTTATTCGAGGGGGAACCTTTGCAATCTGCACCTTCAACCTAATTGGTGAGTTTGCAATGAACTTTTTTTACAAGTCACAATGCCCCAATTAATTCGAGGAAGTAACGGCGACCACAATACCCACGCAAGATGTGTTCAAGCATATTGTAGAGTGCTTTCAACTTAGCACGTGAGAAAGAAAAGCCACTCGATAATCTTGAGCTGACTTCACGTAGCGACGTTCTATCTGCGATTGAATGTCTTGTGTTCCCATTCAAACTGAGCCGTACGTTGTCCATGGACTTGTTTTCCATGTTTTTGGACAGGCTATGAATACATATTTCGTCTTCTACGGAACAGTTTAATTATCACACTGGGATTTCTACGTACTCATCACATTATACCACAAATTATTAACTTCAAAGAAGTTCGCCGACCTTCGGGGAATCATCTATTTACACGCTCATATGCGTCGTAAAGCTACAATGCTTACCCTATTGCTAAACATCGCTCGCAACCACAATAGGGCCTAAAACCTTATCTTTAGACTGTGTTTAATATAAAACAGGTTTAGATATTCATTGTCGTCGATAACACAGAGAACGTTTTTACTGATTTGCCGGTGGTCCAGGAAATACTAGCCACCTACTTGTCAGTTGAGCTTCAGAAGAGCCGAAGATATGAGGGAACGGCATTTGTTGTCACAAGTGTGCAATATTTGTTTGACTGGCGTCACTTTGTGCTGTAGGTCTGCTTGGGCGCTTCAAGAATTCAAGTTGTCCAGTTCAATTCGACTTATTAAGTCGGTCATTTGAAAAAATTAAAACCAAGCGTGTACTACCAACGTCAATTTTTAACCTTTGCACATTATCTGTGCAGCCAATCAACGCAGAGGTGACAGTGGAAACGTAAAGTGCAACCACCCAATGGCCGATGTTAACATCAGTGCAACTTGTCGCTTACTTGGCATCTGAAAGATTATTTCAACCTTCGTAAATAGCAAATAAGAAGCAGGACGTAATACACAAATGAGATTAAATCACGAATAAGATTATAGTCATGGAGATCACAGAAGCACAGAGAATTGAGCATTTGAAAAAGACTTGGTCGCAGTTCTTGAATTGGTGTGCCAAGACACAGGCGCAGATGACTGCCATCAATTCGACTATGGACAGCATATGTACCTAGAATAACCTGGTAGATGGTTGACGAAAGTAATCTAAGAGAAGACTTTAATTTCACTGTAGCTTTTATTCATGCGTCTATCTAATGACTCTAATTTTGCTTAGTTAATTCAGCTTTTTATGAAATGACTAAACACATCAACCAGAGAAATGGCGTTGAATGTGAATGAGTTAGCAGGAAATGCTCGGTTTTTTGTATCTTATTTGGGCAATCATCGAAGTCGAGACCAATGATGATGATTTTAATCTTTGGGAAATGTCTATTTGAAGTAAGTCATCAACCAGACGTCTTCGAATTCCTTTCAACGGCATTCGACCAATGTTTCAAACTAACAAACGCGTAAAATGCAAAGCTCAGACTTACTGCAATAAGCAAACATCTATTTCTCTTCCATGTTCCGATTAAGCCCAGAAGAGCGATGACGACAGCCAAAATTCCAACCACAATGAGGGACAAACTGGTATCCGTGGCAGTGTCACTCTCTGTCTGCAAAGCCACAACCAGATGATAGATTCCGTAAGGAAGACTTGCTACACCTGAAATCTAGGTCATGAAAAATGTTCTAGACACCCCTTCGAATTTACCAAGACGATGATGCAAAAGACTATAATAATACTACTTTTGGTCTTTTCGCTGCATGAAGAAACCATTCTCAGCGTCGAATGTGCCTTCCAACTAGCTCTTTAAATCTGCTTTAGACATCACCAGCCTAATGTGGTCGGTGGAACTTAGATGTGTGAGTGGGTGTATGTGTTTGTGATGAGGTTGATAGTGTGCTCATTGGCTGCATTATGTAAGTTCACTCAATAGTTTCCGATTCAGTCTGTGAGTACTAGTCACATTTAAGGTGTTTTCGGAAACTGACGCGTTGTTGTGTGCATTTAGCCAACGTCTGCCACTTATAAAATTAGCTAATTGATTCACAATTAGCAAGGAAAGAGTTGCGTTGTTTGCGGGAATACCAACTTTTGAAATTATGAATCTATACATTTCTAAGCAGTTGGGCTACTGCTTGCCTTAAAGTGAATAGATACCTCCGCGGACGTTGTTGAACTACGTTAAAAAATATCGTTTACTTGATTTTGTTTTGGTAATGCAGCAGCCTATGTGTGGTACTTAAACCGTGCCGTATCCAACATTTTATGCAGATATGTCCCGACCAGGAAAGAAGCCGAAAATGTCCATGGGCAACATCGGATGCAGCTGCTTTATCCCAAGAGTTTGAACGGCAACACTAGACATTCAATCGCTGATCGAACGTCGCTCCGTGAAGTCAGCTCTAGATTACCGAGTGGCCTGACTAACTCACGTTCTTGGTGCAAGCACTCAAGGAAGTGCTTGAATACGTCTAGCGTGGTATTGTGGGTGTAATCCATTGATCGAAGTAACTAGCGCATTGCGACTTGTACGACAAAGTGGATTGCAAACTCACCGATTTGTAAGGAAAACCTCTTACGTTAACCATGTAGATTGCCAAGTCCCTCCCTAGGACAACTGAGGTTGTATCTCACCCCTAATTTACTAGAAAAAATATCAAAATCCAACTCAACAAGGTTTGTAGAATGTTGCTTTTGGAGTCGTTCGTTTTGTAACAACAATTGATATGCAGCTGCACAAATGGATGCTACGCAACGCGTCTTAGAATGGCAAGTATTCTAAAGATTTACCCACTTTAACGGAAATCGCAAACAACAACTTGCGCTAAGCTCTCTCCAAACTGATCTTTCCCATCATCATGCTTTTACTAATAAGTGAATCAGTTCGAACTGCCTGCCTAAATTATTCTTTAGAAGACACAAATCAGTTAACGGTTTAGGAAGCGAGACCAGTGTGATGTGAGGGTAGAGGTTGTCTAAATTTAGCACTGACATAGTTGCTGATTATGCATTAACTCAATTCGCACAGACGACTTATGTGTAGTGACGTTGGTGGTCATGAGTTAGGCCAGGTTGAAAGTACCAGGCATACGCATCACTGCCACAGATTCACACCTCATCAGTTAGGTTTCATTGCCATTTCGTTATTTTAGAACATCTAGAGATGGAAAGTGACCTGCATTAGTAAAGTCAAACAAGATTATTCTCATTCCTGTGTATTGTGTATCGCCGAAGATTCGCTGGTTGATTGTGCTAATGAAGCCAAAATTTGTTGACGCCAGCTTAGACGTAAAGAGGCTCATTTAAATCAGTTTATCTGGAAAGCGTCGGCAGGAGGGATGAAGTAGTAACCACGTGTCAGGTAGCAAGCCCGAAAGGAGAGATTGGTGTGCACCAGTTATCGGATTAAACTCCACGTGTTTACACCAAACATCAGGCATGATAAAAACAGTAGAAAATTAATGCGTGTAGGCAGTGTGTGGTGAATATAATTTCGGAGCTGTTTTTAAGCAAGAAGAACCTCCGACCCAGTCGTTGCATCAAGCCTTCAGCTAGAGGAGCATGTTTGCTGCATTGAGGTCATAAACATATCGTTGGTGGATCATAAAATCGATCACCTCATTGTAAACAGCGTGGATCTTGTTTCCCGAGTTTATAACCTGCATGCACATGCAGTCAATCAAAGTCATTTGAGAGGTAATACCATATCGTGAGCTTACCATCTGCGAAAACGAGAGCTCTTTAAGTTAATTTGTCGAAAAATATATCCTAACTATTAACCAAGTTTTACTTCGACTGACCCGTAATATATCTTTCGGAATGTCGACGACGTTAGTGAAAAAAGATGAGTTTGACGAAGAGATGTTGTCTTTTTCCCTGATTTGTTAATGCGAATCCTTGAACTAATAGTTGGAAGCCTCTGTCTGGCACGTGGAAGGCTTGCCAGAATAAGAGAAAACCAGTGCTTGTGTGGATGGCTTTGCTGACAAGATTGAGCCAGAGCGGAATTCGGGAGACGGTCACGTGGATGCTTAGATGTGCCCGCCTGCTCATATGCCTGGTCAATCTGAGGTCGATGAGATGAGCAAATGACACCGAGTGAAGAGTTGTTGGTGTCAACAACGGCGTAGCGTGACAGCAGAGTTAAAAGCATGGGAGCAGAACCTGAATGAATGTACTTCACAAATATAACGTACATCCTGAGGCATTGGAGGGGAATGCATTTCAGTGTTGAGTGGGTGAATTGAGCTGAGTTTGAATCCGATTTTATGAACTCGCGTGTAATGCCACAAGCTCTACTTATGTCAATGAGAATGTTGTAATTTGGTTAGCAAAGTAGTTTGAACTGGTTTTGACATGAGCAGTAGCACATTTACGTGAGTGCTTGGGACACCTGAAGAAGGTGGCGTTGTGTCTGAGACTGAGCCAATCGTGTTGATGGTTGTGAGTCATCTCAGTCCACCATGGATGTCTCCCACTATGGCCCCGATCACAGCTTGACGACGTCCAATATCCGGCACCTTACTATTCTCAGGGTGACGCCGAATCTTCGCGCGCCACCTAACTTCCTGACGATGAACATAGATTCCTGATGCAACCCGGCAACAACCAATCATCCTAACCTTATCACTCGATTCTCGGTTTTCTTATTTTGTCTGCATTAATTGATTCAACGACCTCGTCATTTAGCAAGTCTCTTCGATACATTCTCGGCTTGGTTATCGACTTGTAGTGGACTGACAGCCACCCCACGTGAGTGGTGCGTGCATGAGGGCCCGAGTGGACCAATGACTCACCCCTTTTGTGCCTGTAGTAGCTTATCGTCTAAGCACTACCTTACAACCCTCTAGTTAACAGCCCAAGACAACCCGAGAATTGAGAGAAGAGA
>UXSR01005919.1:2080-20217 GCA_900604375.1 Mesocestoides corti
GGTTCATTGGCCATCCCCAGCACTTTGTGTCACCAGTTACACTGATAGAAGACTAAGAATTATAGTTTGAAATCAGAGGTGCAGTGAACAACGCGCAAGTTCAAACCGTGAAACGTGGTTGGATGTGAGTTAGCTTAATCCAGGTTGTTGGAAATTTTTTCTTAGCCATTGTTTAACCAATTCTGGATTGGTTCTTGATTGTTTTTCTTGAAATTGGCTACCGCACCAATGGCGAATTTGAGTGTATCGCTCAATACATGCTGCTGAAAGGTAGGAATCTCCGTCCACTTCAAAGGCATATAACATCGAGAAGTACAATTTTCCCCACCCGCCACAATCTAATGACAAACCCTGATGCTAGGAACGCAACTAGAGATAGGAAACCGATCAACTAAAAAGTAGGCAACAATTTGAAGCTAATCTACTGGCATATCCCTTCCGGCTCGTAACGGAAACTGCTTCGGTCGATTTCGGCAGTCGGAGGAAATGGATACAATCTGGTCTGATTCAGGCATTGATTCACTAGGATGTCATCCACGTGAAAGCCTCGCGTCGATTCTTCGGCTACACCCTTCATCAAATCATTTTCCAGCTCACTCATTCCTACACGACATATGTTTCTACACATTTCGGAATCAGTAGATGGGGGTCTAATTAGTTTCTTTCACGTAGTGGTTCAGTTAGCACAATGTTCGCCACTTCCTACTAACCGTTTTTATGGAGTCAATTAAGCATCCCTTTAATCGCAAAAATATTTGGAGTCCTGCTTCAAAATTTCTCCGAGGTTCAATTCTGATCTCGGGTAAAAAGGGCGCCGTGATGTCCGTCTGTCTGTCTGTCCATCTGATGCAGATCGAGTTCGTCGTCCTGCCCACCTTTCAGTCAAAATGCACTTTAATGGAGTTAACGACGGTCATATCATTCAGATTTGCTATGGTAACATTTATTTCCTATCCTTCCATTCCATTTGTCATCCCCAAAGGGTCTCGAATAAACGCTGACCAATCACGACGCCAGACTGTTCCTAGGACTAGCGCAAAGCCCATCTTAGAAATCGATTCGTTCTCCCAGCCTTCGATCAAAGTTTTAGTTTATGCACCCAACAATATCCACAAGGGTGTAAAATTCGTGGTTTGGCTGTCCATACGTACTGATTGCACAAATATGGGCAAACCTGTGGTTATTAGTGATGCTGCTTTGGTCCCTGATCTATAGAGTAGACATCATCTTGATTTCACTTTGTAGAATCTTTGGTGCGTAACCCCCTTCCTTTCTTTGGTCAACCTTGACGTTTCACTCATGTTAAAAGATGAATCTGTTTACCACAACTGCGTAAGTGGAAAATTTTACACAGGAAAATTAGATTTAATGTAACGCAATTCGACAAAACAAATTTATCGTTTGTGGATAACAAGCAAAAATCACAACAATATTTCGTGAGCACTTTTTGTGTTGTGGGTTAATTCACTTAGTGATGAAACGAAAATAAAGCAGTAAAACGTAGGTTATGCAGATTCAGCACGGTGGATGTAACAGCCGGTACAGTTGGACTTTTCATTAGGTTCGGTGAAAATGCAAGTTTGTTCTGTGATGAATTCTATTCTGCCAACTGGACGAGAATCACTGGAATTTTGGTGCTCCATTAAAGACAGCTAGAAAATTTTATGTGGTGTACGTTTCTGACCCATGATATGGTCAAGAAGAGATAGAGTAAGGCAAAAGGGGGTACTTTAATAAAGGCTGAAACGAGCCACAATCTAGTCACAAACAGGTCGGGCGTAAGAGGAAACAGGGTCATTATATATCCTTGTCCTCGTCGTCCTGTTCTCCCGTTGGTCCGTTCCGGGGCGCTGTCCACGTGACGCCACACGGCCGAAAGTCGCACCCCCGGTCATATGACACCGCCGTCATGGCGTGCTTCTCAATGGACCAATGGATTAACACCAATGGATTAACACCAATATGGTTGCTATCTGTCAAGCCGCTACAGTGGCACATTGAGCTACAGAAAAGTATGTTTTTGACGAGTAATCATCTACATGTTGATATTAATTCAAACAAAACCAAAAAGGCATAACAGTTTAAGCTTAAGCCAGGTGTAATATGCAATTTACACAGAAACCATTTGTTTTACAACACCTGTTTTATTGAAACGCTATTTACAAATGCTAAGGACTGTACCTGTTTAATGTACTTACCCTTAATTCTACCTAATTTCGTAATATGTTTGTCTAGGATAACCGCCATTTAAATCTGCTTATGGCTATTGATATTTGCGCCGAATAATCAACAAACTAGCGATAGCTTTTAAGTCAGTTTGCATTAATTAATACACACACTAAAACATGTGAACTTTGCTAAACTAGTCGACAAATACTACGATTTCTTAAAATTTATTGAAGGTTCTATGTAAGATCTTTGGACAGGAAAGCAAGTGAGCTGGTGTTGAAGCGTCACAATTCGGACTGTTGCATATGTTGGCCATCGACGTTATTCAGTGATTAGGTATCAGATCTTGTCTAATATTTACTTCTACTGTCAAGCATTACAATCGGAGTTTTGAATGCCATTACCGAACTAAGTTAACAATATAAAATTTCGATCGTCGAACATCATTATCAGTTAAAATGTAAAAGAAAGCTGGCTGCAAATTAGGAAGTTTTATTCTATGAAGGATTTTTAAATGCTCTTACTTAAAGCTCAGATGAAGTTGTGGTTTAACAATATTTATTATGGTTTAAATTAAACCTGCTTAACCTTCTAATTACAGAATCCATTCGCAAGAATATTTGGTTTTAAATAATTGCCAACGAAATTTAGTTACCTAAAGTTTGCATGCACCATGTGAAGGGTTCTCAAAAAAATGTTTACGGGAGAGATATTACTTAAAACAAAACTAGTAATTTATGTCCCATTTGTTACTGCATAATCTCTTTTTTAATATTTCGGGACCATGAACCCTGCGTGTCATGAGCAATCAATTAAAAAAATTATGGTGATAAACAAATAATCGCTTACTTCTTTCGAACAAAATCCCATTTTTTGGGTATACGTTTTTGACACCATCATGCATACTCTTTGACGTCGGTCAAATTACTACTTTGGTCTAAGTTACTACCTTTTCGCTACTAGAATGTTTTTAAGCCGTTGGTCTTAGTCACATATCAATAAATGCAGTAAAAACCATTATTTCCCATTTAAAAACCTAAAACTCAATGGAATTACCTAACATAGTGTTAAGAGTATTCACAATTCAAATTACAAACGGTTAAATGTAATTTTTTTAATATTTAAATCACTGAAAAATTATTTCAACCCTTTTTGGAATTATAAATTATTAATTTTGTTTTGATTTGTTCAAAATGGCTGTTTAGCCTAATTACTGGTTGTTTGGCCTATGAGCGCATTCGCAGATTAGCGAAATGTGCGATCGCTGTAAGTCTCCTCTTTTTTCCTTCGGTAGTGACAGAGATCATTTATTGTAAAGTTGGGTATAATTTTTTTATTCGGTCGTATAGCATTTGAAATATTCGTAGTCTACGTTCTTATATGTCTAAATTCCAGCACCTATTCCAATGCAATAATTTTAAATAAATTGAAAGGCAGCTGACTCTTAATACATTAATGGAATCTTGTTAGTATAACCTTTTAAGCGCCTTTCAATGTTTATTGACCAGTACTTTGGTACATTTAAGATACAAATCTATTGGTACTGAACTATTAGGCCGTGGATGTGGGGCTTCCTTTTTTATCTACCCTAATTTCTTCTAATTTATGGTTAGAATTTTTTATTACTTATACGGTGATATCTTTATATATAACTAAGCAGGTTTTTATATCCTGGTATCAATATTTTTGAATGTTCAGACTCAGTTCCGTCGTTGGAGGACACGTGTGTCCGATGGATATCCAAAAATCTCCACTCTGTCATTACGAAGTGTTCAGACTGTGTGGAACCAAAATATGTGTGGCGTTTTCCTTGGCCAGACTGTAGAATCATCGCTCGTCCTGCAGAAAAAATCCTTCTCAAGTTATGCAAACGTCAAATTTTAAGGGATGAGTATCTTAACCTCTTCTCATCGAAGTACGTCGACCTTATATCGCCGGTCCTGCGCGATGTCCCCGTAACATCGTCTGCTCTGCGTATTCTTCGTGACTTTAAGCTATACAACCTCACTGCAACTAACCTGAAACAAGTGAATCTTAACGGCCTTATTGGTTGCCTTGGGGAGGCTTCGGCAGAGAACCTGGTGTCGCTCAACGTCTCCAACGCAAATATCGAAGAAAACAAGTTACCCGTGATTGTTTCGTTGGGTCGACTTAAGAATCTCCAAGTTCTTAATGTCAGCCGGACCAGATTCACTTCGGAGTGTCTGCAGAACACTGTCAAGCTGCTCCCCCGTCTCCGTTACTTGAATATTTCTCGAACCAACATCAACAATATCACTGCTTTGCTAGATTTGCGTGAAACGCTTACCGGTCTGATAATGCACAGGCTAACATTGGACAGCAAATCACACGAAAAAGTGCTCCTTACAGTGCTCGAGCTGAAGGCGCTTCGTGTTCTGGACGTGTCGTCTGCGCCTGATCAAGATAAGCCCAGGCTGCCCGCGGTCGATCGACTCTGCGCCCCTGGCGCCCTTCCTCACCTTACTCATTTTGATATTTGCGGAAACCAGTTTAGTTTGAGGCTTAGTGACGTCAAGTAAGTCACCGATCTCCTACTTTTGTGTGTTATTCTTGGTTATCCCGTTTTCTTGCCATTAGCGCTTATTTAAATGTTGCTTTCTAGCGGAAACGATATTTATCAATCACTTGTTTGCTTTTTTTACAGAAGTTTCATTGAAAACCACCCAAAGCTAGAGTTTATTGGACTTGCAGCTTGGCCAACCAGGCAAAATTACGAATTTGAAGGTATCTACCAACTCTCTCTGAAGTATCCCCACATTACGGTGAGTAGGCTTGCCAAACTTGTTGTTGGTTTAAATCAAATCAACAACTTGACCTGTTTCTCTTATTCCTGGTTCAAAGTTAGGCCTTTTTTTAGTGTGGCGGATCACATGTTTCGGTGGTGTGCGTTCTCGTAAATACGCGTTAAGTTGGGTTTTTTGACTCTAGTTTAACGCTTGATTTAGCGGTTCTTAGTCAATGGCTTGTCTGCCAGCCAACCGCAACAAAGTAAGCCAAAATCTCCGCTGATAGACACTGTAATTGCTAATTTCTAAACTGCCGTGTCTACGAACAGCGAATCCTGTGTAGGCGACTCGTCCCAAACCTCGTTTTCGACCCTAATCTATGTGTCTTATGCTTCTTTACCTACAGATATTGGGAGATCGTGGTGAGAAGCCTCTACTGGCCTCTTTGACTCGCAACAAGGATCGACGACTCTACCTCCAGAACGCCTTCCACAACATCTTCGAGGAAACAAGCTCTCGCGAGTGGTTGAACCCCGATCTGCTTGCTGTAAATTTTCTTTTTTTACTTCGATTGCGGAAAATTTATTTCACCAGGGTAAATCCCACCTGTGATCTAACAGCTGATTCACAATTTAGACGTTACTGGCGTAAATGACGCCAACACCACACGTCTTTACAAAGGTGTTACGTTAGCACGGTTTGGGAAGCGATAAAATCCACAAACACCGCAAAACACGGAGGGATGGTGAGAGTTGGCATTCACCTCGTATCGTCATTTCTCGACTAGTCTGGCGTGGTCATGTCTTGTCAGTGAAACCGCCTTGATCTCATTTTTGGATCTACGATCCCAAGCTCTGCGTGTGTGTGTGTGTGTCTTGTCTTAGGCCGTGCTACGAGTGATGCGTCTGCACATGAACAGACCGGAGATGATTCTGGCGGGCACCGCAGTAGTCTACAACCTGACTCGAGGCGAGCAGTCGGCCCAGTTGCCTCTGGAACTGCTCAACCGCGCCGTGAGCATCACCCTCATGTCCATCGAGCACCACCAAACTCAGGTCCAACTACTCAAAAACTGCTTTCTTACGCTCTGCAGTGACAACGTCCTCCATCGTGCGGTGAGTGATGCGAATTCGCGATCACGACGACGCCACAGAATCACATTTTTCACCACCACCACCTCTTCCACACTCCCACCATCACTTCCAGTACCTTTTCCTTATTCTTCTCGTCCACTATCACTTCCACCACCACCGCCACCACCATCTCTTAGACCACTTTCCACCTCCACCATCACCACCACCTCTTTCACACTCCCACCATCACTTCCAGTACCTTTTCCTTATTCTTCTCGTCCACCACCGCCACCACCACCTCTTACACCACTTTCCACCTCCACCACTAGCAACACCACCACCTCTTCCACACTCCCACCATCACTTCCAGTACCTTTTCCTTATTCTTCTCGTCCACTATCACTTCCACCGCCACCACCAGCTGTCGTTTGTCGCGTCGTGTGTGTTAACTCCCCTGCTAATCGTGTGTGGTGTGGTCGATGTGAAACCCTGCGCCAGTCCCCCTGCTCATGCCTTGTTCTTGTCCACTTGTAGCAATTCAGTTGCAAGCGCTGCTTCGAGCTGGTCTTCAGGAGCCTCATCAACTTCAACGACGTCCACATGAAACGCATGGGCGTCGCCATCATCTCAATTCTAGCTGCTGAGGTAGGCGTGCTTGAATTACTTCACGTAACAGCAGACGGTTTTGGTAATTAAACGATTAGCACGGCTTTGTTCGTTCGTTCGTACGCGGGTAGACGTGAGTGTTATCGGTAGTTCCACGGTCGCGTCTTGGTGGTAATACGATAAACTGATAAACCACATGCAAGCACATTGATCCAACCTGATTCATCGCGTTGGACGGTGGGCTCGCTCCCCATTGGTCACTTCAAGGTCGAGTCACAAGCCTAACCGGATTGACTGTCTATTGTTTTCCACCACCACACTGACAGATCCCCACCGCCGACTTGCGTGAGCTCTCCTCCGACCGCAAACGCCTCCAGCAGCTGCTGATGTACGTGGTGGAGAAGTGTCTATTGCGCAGCGACGTGGACGCGCTGCTCGCCGAACCGCACAACCAGATGCTCAACTACCTCAAGTACGCCCAAGTGCCCGAGACCGGCTCCCCCGTCTACGACACCACCCTCCGCTTCACGCTCTCCGCCCTGTGGAACCTCACCGACGAGTGTCCGGAGGCGTGCCAGGCGTTCGTCCACGTCGGCGGCCTCCTCATCTACGCCAAGGTCCTGAAGGTGCGTCGTGTTCCACGAGTCGGCAGTGGCCTTCTCTGTCCACAAATCGTCTCCCTATCCATCTTTTTTTCACTTTCAGAAAGTGGCAGATGAAGAGGAGGACTTCAAGAACCACGTGTACACCAAGTGTTTGGGGTTGCTAGTAGGTCACGCGCGGCATGTTGCCCTCGCACCAAACTCCAGCTGGTCGTCTGAGTGATGTTTTTTTTGTGTTCCAGAACAACGTGGCCGAAGTGCGGTGCACCAAGAACACCCTCCTAATGGAGCCACTGATGGACTTCTTCAAGTGAGTGCTTCTGTCGGTGTAATTCAGCAAATTTTCCACCCCCACCGCCCTAATTTTCACTCCATTGTAGCAAAATGCTGAGCCATCCAAGCATCCAAATCAGCTACTTCGCCGCGGGCATTGTGTCGCACCTGGCGTGCCTCTCCGACGACACGTGGTTCTCCGCGCTGCAGTTCAACAAGTCCGACTACATCCGCGTGCTGGTGAGTTGCAGGCAGTCGTTGGATGCGCCGCTCCACCGTCCCAAGGCCCTTCATGTGGTTGTGCTGTGTTTGTTGTGTTTCAGGGGGAAGCTGTGTGCAAGTGGTCGCCGCCGCAAAACGAGATGGTCGCCTACCGCTCCTTCCAGCCCTTCCAGTCGTTGATCCTCGATCCCAACAGCCGACTGGAGATGCACCTGTGGGCTGTGTGGGCGATTCACCACATCCTCACGAAGAAAAGTGGGTTTTTCTCTGTTATTGTTGTTGTCGTCTGTCGCCTAAACCACCACCCGATGTTCTGACTGGAAGTAAAACGACGAACCAGCACGCGTCATGAACTCACGCCAATCGCTGACGCGGTGTTACCGCGCAGGTGTGCACTTTATGCTTAAAGTTCGTGGTAATCGCCTTCGATATCACGCGGAAAACGACCTTGAAGGCAGCAACCAATGGGCGCGTTTGTAGCCTGGCATTAACGCCACGCCCACGTTCTCCTTGCTGCACACCAGAGGCATTTTTTTGCTGCCACTTGAAAGGGAAAAGCATTTTTCTTTCCACGTGATGGATCCGTTTTCTAGGCACTGGTGAAACTGTAGCTTTACTTTAACGAAAAAGCGCCAATCGATAGACGACCTTGTGGTGGCGGTTTGATGCATTTAAACACGGCAGTACGCTGCGTTTAGCAGATGTATGCTAAAGCACATTGTGTCTTCTCCAATTACACTCAATTTAACGAAAAGTACATTTTTAGTCCCTATGCAACAGGTACCTCTGATTTTCTGTCCCACATCGAATCGTACCTCCACTGTTTGTCTTCTAATCGGTGATTGGCCAATGAAAGCAACAACGAGCGATTTGATTGGATGACAGATAACCTTGCTGTGGCGGTTCGCTACATTTAAACACGTCGGCACACCCTATGCTAGAGCTTGCTGTGTATTCTCCAATCTCGGTCAATTTTAGCGAAAATTGCATTTTTAGTTCTTGTGCAACAGGTATTTCTGATTTTCTGTCAAAATGTTTGTCTACTAAACTGTGATTGGCCAATGAAAGCAACCACGAGCGGTCTGATTGGAGGATGCAATTAGTGCACCAAGACGCCTAATTTAAGCCCAATCCGCCCACAACGTGGGAGTTGATTAGGGTGTGGTTTGGCCTGGCATCTACTTGACTCGGCTGCAGCCAACTCTCGAAGTAGTTGTAGATGTGTGGGGGTATTTTTTGTCGCTTCGAAGACACGCCGACGCTGTCTCTCTCGCTTAGATTCGCGCTACGTGCCAGTTCTACGCGAGTGTCCATACCTCCAGCGCTTCCTGCTCTACGTTGTGTCGGTGGACGCTGCCACGCTGTGCCTTCCGCACTACCACCTGGACAATTTCCTTCAAAACCGCAATCTCAGCGTCTCCAGCAGTCTGGCCATTCCAGAATCCTGGCGATCACTTGGTTCTACACCGATCTGGGCTACCGTAAGCGCACACACATCAACTGACACTAAACGCCTACTTGTTATTAGTCAGTAGCAAGTTTTTTTCCCCACTTGCAGCATCTGGACCTGAGTAATCATAACAACGCCGCCTCGGAAGCACCCTCGACAAGTGCGCCGTTTCTGGTGCCTAGCGACTCCCTGGCGCGTCTGCCCGCCTTCGATTTGTCCAGCGACAAGCCAGTAACCCACCAGCAGGCGGCATCGATCGGTCCGACAGACGCACAGCTGACGTGCGCTGCGTTGCTACAGCGACTGGCCTCGGAGATAATCGACGCAGTGCGCCAATTCGAGACCGAGTCGGCGCGTTGACGCGATGTCCCCCATTTCTGTGATACGCTTTAAACCACACTGACCCACACCAACACACACACACCCACTCACACTCACACGCTGTCGGCTATATTAACTTGCTACTTTTATTGCTCTCGTTTGGTCTTTTCGTCGTGCTGAAGCAAGACCTAGAGAGGGGATGAGATATCATTATGTACGGTGAAATTATGCCCTCTCTCTGTGTGGGGGGACATGCTCTTCTCCCGTCTGTTTGTGACAACCGTCGCCCTAAATAAAGAGATGTGCTTGCTTCCGATTTCACCTTCTCGCATTTCTTTGCTTCTGTCTCCCTGGAATTAGATTCATCACTGCTGGCGTGGTGCTAAACTGACTGTCTTGAAATTACAACTACTTATTAAAAATAAGTAGCGGGTGTATTTTAAAAGTAGGCCGTCGAATCGGACCGCAAGTGATTGCTACCGTTCTGTTTACACTCATAGGCAGGAAGATTAGTGAATGCATCAAGACCTCTTGTCGTGGGTGCGTTAAGTTACCTTGTACTGGATTTTGAATCAACGTGTATTGAACACGGGTTAATTCGACCGCAAGTAGGTCGTTCACTAATGCGCTTTCACAGCCGGTAGGAAATTATCGAGTTCCCCGTGCTTCTGCTGAACGCACACACTCTTCAGGAGGTGGATCGCTTCCATCGTTACGTACGACCCGTCCACCATCCCAAACTCTCGGACTTTTGTACTCAGGTACGTGATTGGGTAGGACATCGCCTAAAGCCCCTCCTCAGAAAGCCAAAAATAGCATTGCTACTGATAATTTGTGAGTAGAGGAGACCTGGTGAGTGCTTTTTAATTGTTTTAGTTAACAGGCATCATCCAAGATATGGTTGACTTCCAGGCTGAATTTCCGGTAGTTCTTAAGGTAAGTCTCTAGGCCAAAAATCGATTTCTAAAGGATATGCCGACTCTACCTTAGGTCTTAAATGGTCCAATCAAATTTATTTGCTAGTAGTCAAATCTATCGTCCATCCCAGAACGATAAATAGCCAGATTTATTAATATCTTTTAGTCTTTGTATGCCAGAAGGCAAGTCCGTGGCGTTAAAATTGTTATCTTCGTGAAAGTACACTTATGTGAGTCTCCGTAGTTAGTTTGTGCCAGAGTTCGTTTTGTGTGTAAATTTAGACTAATCAAATTTGAGTTTAATTGAGCACTGCCGTAAATGCCGCCATTTCTATTGGTGTTGAGAAAACAACTGCAGTTCACATTTAAAGTACGCTAAATGACTCGAAGGTGATCGATACTATTTTTAAAAAACGTCGCAAACATTTTCAACTCGAATCCCGCTTTATTGATAGGATTTCGAAGACTGGATTAATGGACACTTTCCAACAGATGAGGACAAGTCGTCTTTCGCTTTTGTCACCTGTGGGGATTGGGACTTGGGACATATGTAAGTAATCTCTCTAAAATATCGATTTTTCGGCTCGTTTCATCGCATAATCGATGAAGTGTCTATTTAACCATCCAATAAAAGAACTGTGCACTCCATTTTCGTATGCATTGTGGTTGCCGGAACCGTCAGGGGCAAAGCTTCGCGCCTCCACTATATAATACTGTAAAGTTTTATGAGTAGTGTGCCTCGAAAATAAAAAAAGTTTGGACCATCCATCAATGTAATCAATATATTGCCTCTAGGGTGTGTCCAGTTTTCAAGAACAAAACCCTGAACACGATTTCATTCACAATGATGATAATGATGATGATGCTCACTATGTCAAATTCTGGTTGGATAAAGCGAGATGACATTTCCACTGACCTTCGACACTGGAATATATCTCCACCGTTCTGCCACCCCGGCGCGTTATCTGATTGAAGTGACCTTCGCGTGGCCTTGGCTTGGCCCCGCCAGAGTTCATCTGGTTTGGTCAGAAGGCAACGAAGAAAGTCACATTGCGAGAATCAGTCGTAGCAGTTGGCGTTCGCTTGGAGTACACACACACACGCAGGAAAAAGCGCGCAGCAGCTGCCGAAAAAACCACCAACACGAAGCAGTTTGTTGGTTGCTTGTTTGGCCAAAAAACAATGGCGCTTGTGAAGCGAGAGTGCTGGTTTGTGTGAAGTAATCGAGATGATTTCCTCATTTCTCCACTAAGGCTCCCTCAACAAGCCAGTCTCGCTGGCTGCTCGCTGCCAGCCTACTGTCGTCGTTGGATCAACATAAAGCAGGTACAATGTGTTTGTTCAAATTAACTCCACTTCCGTTGTGAAGGCGTGTGCTGAATACCTGGGTCGCAATGTCGGTGGACTGTTGCCGATGCTCAGGGCGCTGAACCTTCCGCACACTGGACGACACCACAGCGGAATCAGTAGGTGACATTTGTCTCCCCGGTTAATCTAAAAAAATGTCTTTTTTTCCTTTAAGATGACTGCTTAAACATCGCGAACATTCTGCGGTGTCTGGTTGCGGCCAAAGCCCATCTTCGATTCAGTGGATGACATCTTTTTTTATGGAATAAATTGCGAGAGCTAATTTGTTTTCTCACAAGGCATTCATAAGGCGCACATTCAAATTTGACCGGTTTTGATTGGTCAATTCACTAAATATTGCGGCGCGTAATTTGATCGCTCGCAACGCTGGGGTGGTTGTATCGATTAATGATTAGCGTTCAGCACGTCGATGACTCTTCGCGCACGGTACGATGCAAGATGACATCACGCGCGATCGATAAGCAGTAAAAATTTGTGTGCTACATTGGGTTACTACCTTCAAAAGTTTTTTGCGGATTTCAGAAAAGCTAGAGTTCAATACAAGTACTCTGCTCGTTGTAGGCGTACAGGCGTTTTTTCAGCCAATAAGACTGATAAGGTCATGGTTTTGGAGTTCTTTTAGTTATATTTACGTTCAGTGAGGTAACTGACCAGAACTTTGGTAAACAATAATGACTTGAACCCAGATTTGGCCATTCTAGGTTGGGTCAAAATTCCTCGTGCTGTGATTGGTCCTAGGGTGTGTTTGACCTTAACAACTTCAAACAAAAGTTTACGCGGCCGATTTTTTTTCACAGGACACACGTTTCAGTAACTTTGCGCGCTATCACATGGTTTCTTTGGTGCTGGAAGTAATCTCTGCAATACAAGACTAACCTTAGAGTTTTTGATAAACTCTCCCAACATTTTCCCTTTAACCAATCAAATTCATCTGCATTGTTCATCATTGATTGGTCAATTAGAATTAAGGCTAATGGGCTGGCTTTCATGCCTAATCGTTTTGACCCCTTTTACTAATATCAGGATATTAGACTGTCTTCATATTTTTCGCCATATTCTTAATTAGAACTAAAACCGATCGATTAAATTCGGCGCCATAAGAGGCAACCTTGCAGTGATGCTTTTGTGTCACTAAAAATCAATAACAATACTAGTCTGCAGACTTTATGGGCTCCTCATGTGTGTGTAAATGCAATTACGTGTGGCGCACATTCGATGCAATGAAGCATACCACGAATGTCGCCAATTCTGGCCGCTTCGAGCCGCGATGAGTCATGTTTGGCTAGTGAGCTGGCGGGTGTCACGTAGCTTGTGCGTGTAATTCGATACTACTGAAATCGTTCTTGGCGGCGAAAATGACGAATTGCTGAGCAAACATAACCAAAACCGGCAGGCATATTTGAGAGGATGGTTACGGCCTTCAATCGAAATCTCGTTCCTGTCCGTTTAAACAAGGAGAATTGTATGTTTTTAATTTTGAATAAATAAAATTACCTGCTATTTACAAATTAGCAACATTTTCTGTGATCTTTACATGAATTTAAGAAGTGAATTAGCAAATTAAGAGCTAATATAACACCATTTTAGCGAAGAATGTAAAAGTACAAGCATTTTTTTAAAATGTGAGATAATTGGCCATCTTTTTGAGTGATTACGTGCCAAGGCGACGACTAACATTGGTTAATTTAAGGCGCGATTTGGATTTGAACCCAGGCCCCAGTCATTCATTGGTAGGCTTCAACTTTAAGTCAAATTAACGATTTGGGATTCCATTCTTATCTGACTCACTTAATTTTTCTTAAAACCCACGGTTGATTTATTCATAAAGCGTTGGAAATAAAGTTAAACTTTTCTAACAATTAAAATGGCCTTTTGTTCGGTCAACCAATCAGGTCCTTGTGTGTAGGTCAGGCTGGACTGATATATGAGAGATTTCTTGTCTCCTACACACAAATAGCAGCTAATCTTTTTACTGCAACTATTATCGAAGTCAAGACCATTCGGCAGCAGCACTCGCTACTTTAGAAAATACTTCATGAGGCATTTGATTCTAGGTCACACAAACTTATCTGGAACCTGATTGGTTAGACGAAAGACGCAGACTCCAAGTGATCATGGTCTGCTCCTAATTGAATGATTGATTGTTTAAGCTCCCAAAAATGCGTCTATTTTGACCACATCAAACCGTGAGCCAATTTTCGATGACCTTCATTTGTTAAAATGTCATTTAAACTCATGGCGGATTATTAGAAACTATGGCGACTGACTTGGCTTCGGAAACTTCCGACAATGCTGTTGCCTTCATCGATGCTGGAGTTGATTTTAAAGAAATTATCATGATCTTGACACCAGACTTCCGCAAAGTTTTGCCTGTTTGAACGCAGAAAAATGTTTGTTCACAACTTTCCCACTTCGATTCCTGAATTGAATCACAGTCTTGAAGCGTCATTGAGATCTAAGTATTGAAACTTCGGTAAGTATGGAGTCACCAAGACAGCCAGCTATCGTGCGTTTGAAAACACCGTTTATTGGCTAATTTTACCATTCAGCTGTGGCATTTCGACACATGTGAGCGCATGGTTGCCACATTTTAATTTCCGATTTGCAAACGGCGTGTGCTTAACCTCTAGATGGTCTAATTTTAACCGCGATACCGGTCTGGATGGTGATCGAGATCTTCCCACCAGCCACTCAAAACGTGGCAGTAGTTCCCCTTGTAAGGGTTGGCCAAATCACCAGACTATCTTGTTGATATCGATCGATTTTAACGGAGGAAACAGGAAGCACCTTCAAGAGCACCTTCTTGATTTGACTAGCAACGCGTCCACGTTGCTAGGCAACAGACACTTGTCCACCTCGTTCATCATCAACTGCTGGAGGCGTTGGCAAAGTTGTTTTTGGATCTCATTCAACGATTGGATCGTTCATAATGCACACGTAACACTGAATGCCGCGGGGATCCATGGAATATCTTATTGGTGCTGAAGTTTTAAACAAACACTACTTTCTTTTCACGCTGGCAAATACTGTGAATTGAGGAATGTTACCACATAATCATGAATTAATTGGGCACGATTGACAAGTCCATTTTGTCACCACAAAAAAAAACAATTTTTTTTTCCAATCTGAACCCACAGCTAGTAAAAACCACACACTGCCCCACAGATATCATCATAACATTTGCTTTTATTTTCTGAGAAAATCGTTTTTTAACTTGTGTGGTGCATGCAGTGCAAATTTGGCATCGCTTTCATTCAATTGCACCTGTCAGAAATCTCGTTTGTTTAAATTTAATGCCGCTTCGCTGAGACGCGCCGAGATCAATTTTTTTGCGAAACAATTCAATGACAATTGTACTTTGAAAAGTGTTTGAAGTGATTGTTTGTAACCACAACAATCCTGATTTCGAAATCCCGCTGGTAGCAGTGCTAAAAAAATGCATTCCCGCTAGCCTGCATTCTGATTGGTTGGTTTTAACATGACCTCATCGATACGGAACGAATTGAATATAATGAGTGCGTATATTCACAACGTGATTAAGGACACAACACAATGAAATGCAGTTGAGTGGATATGTTACAAGTTCTAGCAGTAATTGTACTCGATTAGGCGATGCACACTGGGGTGTAGGAGGGGTGTATCTGAGTGTTTCTTCAAGGTCCGCTCTGGCTTTCTCTGTCTCAGCACACACAGCTGCATTCTGGTTGGAGTGTGTACGTGTCACGATGCCACTCGCAGTAGTACTCACGGAAACTGCGACTTAGCTGTCGGACCAACCGCTTCACCCTCTTCGATCGACGCTCCTCCCTCGTGAACCGGCGGCGCGGCACGCCACTGCGTTGTGGCGAACTCTGGTGGTGGTAGGCAGAATAACTGGGGCTGGCCTGGCTGTAGAGCGATCTGGCGCGTCGTAGGTAATTCCGACGTGCTCGCTTCTGTATCTGCGCTGGTGTCTGCTTCGCACAGTACTGCAAGAAGCCAATTACAAGATAACTTAAGTCTGTTTGTGGGCTCATACACATCTTGAATTTCTCTGGGTCAAATCAACCAATCAGTTTTGGCCGTTAGATAAACGAGCGCTTCTGATTCGCTCAGAAGATTAGCCTATACGCGTTCGTCACAAGTTGACTCGTTGAATTCGACTCGGAAATTATCGATTATTTAAGCTTATTAGTTGAATACAATATTAGGCAGTTTCTTCAGTTTCATTTGAACCGCCTCAAATTTTAATGAAATTTAAACAAACATGGTTCATTCAATCTGAAGATCATTTCCCCATCATCGTAGCGCCACTTCCTTTCCACATTTACCTACCCCGTGACCCTTGTCTACAAAAAAACCCAACTATCATAATCATTATCATAAGTGAATATGTTGGCATGGAAAGTATTTCTGACTTCCAAAATGTGCAAAGTTGGCGAATGAAATTTTCGTGATTTCGTTTCGGTTTTTAATGCATATGGCAAGTCGTGAATCGTTAAAGACGAATTAGGGTGGCAATAATCGATTTTTAATGGTTGTGGGAGGAGTACATTTGAATGATTAAGATCATACCCAATTGTGGACATTATGAAGCCAGTGTCAAATTCAGTCGATCAGTTGGTCAATTTAAAGTTACAAATTTTGCAAAACCGGTTTCTAAAATCATTCCAAACACGCACGCTCTTTTAAGCATTTAACACTGTATCTCGCCTTTATTAAAGGAGTATGCAGACACATCGAGAATGGATGATTTGCACCAGAAACTAAATTCCGTGCAAACTGATCTGAACGAGGGCACCGTGGATTTCCACGGATATAAGATTACCTGTCCGCTAACTGGAGCTTCAATCAAGGATACGGTTGGCTTGATGAGACCAAATTGTACCATAATGATCGCTGCATTTTCGGCGTTGTAGGAGTGAGGGATTGGTTGAAGGTTGAGTATTCCCGACCCATCCACCCTCCAATATTTCGTGAACACCTGGAACGAGGGTTACACAGCGTGCCCTCACCCGCGCACACCCCACAAATCAGTCACGTGGTGTCCAACACCCCACTAGTTCCCTTCCTCTTCCCCCAATGTGGTGATTTATCAGCGTTACGATCATCTACTGTGTGGCTAATTGTGCAAAAATGTCACGGCTCCGGCGTTTACGCATTATTCTTCTTTGCTGAACAAGGAGTTTTAGCATATTCCACTTTGCAACTCAACGACTCGCCGATATTCACGAGTTGGATGCTAGTAAAGTTGACGGACAAAAACGACTCGACAGGCTAGTTGGTATGGGAACAATTGACACGATAATGGTAAAAAAAATTGGATGAGATGTAAATGAATCGTTGTAATTTTGTTTCGCTGCATTACAAGACCTGCGCCCCACACTGCGAGCTCTGGTTTTTATGTTTAGAAAAATACCATATGTTGACATTTTCGTTGGTGCATGGGCAACTTTTGTGGACTTTTACGATATTTACTGCAAGAAAACAGGAACTAATTTTTGATCAGCTGTAATCAAAAATCTGTGGCATTGCGTTGGAGTTCATCTCAGACCAAAGTTTGGTGTTTCGTGTGCGATTACTACTTTTATCCAATGAATACAAACCTGGATTTTTAGACTGCAACACCATTGGCTAGACAATCGCCGAATTATTGATCACCACCATCATCTGCATTATCAGCAAACCAGTTTCGAGGCGAGATGAGATGGGGAATTTAATTAGCCCTCAACAAAAGAATCTACCTTTAACGTAGTTCGTCACATTTTCCTCGAATTGTTTGGATTAATTGGCGTAAGACGCCATTTTCCCCAACTAACGCTGCTTGGAAAGAAGTGAGGAAACCGTGCAAAAAAACGGTCGCTTTTTCACCAAGTTTTGCCCTTGTAGAGTGGTTTTTCTCGGTGTTGAGTGGGCCATAATGAGATTGCAAAGCTACCGCACAACACGACCATCAATCAAACAAACCACCAAGCCACTGGTGTCAATTCAAGCATCGCTGGGCGTTGGTTTCTTTTCTAGCAAAGGCCTTTTCACTAAAGTTAGCCCTGTAGCTTACACAGCGAGATTAATTGTGATTGGGCCGTGGTTTTCGACTTGGTGTGCACAAATTATTGAGGAAAGCCTAGCAAATTGACTGTCGTCTTGTGTAGGTCTGATATTCAACCACACGAGTCTACATCTTCAGAGAGTTTAGCACCTCAACACTCGAACTATAAAGAGGTTTATATGTCCCGTTAGTCCGCACGAAGTGGGTCAGCAGAGAGCACTATCGTTCCCCCAGGTCAGCGCAACTGGTAACAGGTGCGATGAGTCATCGACGCCTCATCTGGAGGTAGTTGAAGCCCACCCACCAGGCTCACGCTTGACCTAAACATGTCTGGGGGCAATGTGGCCACACCAACGCATGA
>UXSR01005920.1:6072-20185 GCA_900604375.1 Mesocestoides corti
GTAACTAGTGTAACCTGTCATCAATGCTTGGGGTTTATGCTCTGACATGACGAATTGACAGTTATTACCTTACGAGGATATTTTGACCTAATGTAGTAGTAATTAATCAGGTATGTTGACTACCGATTTGTGGGTAACGTTTTTCAACATTTCACTTGACGTTGTGAGAGAGTCAACTGAGCATCTGCGCGCCTTTTATTTTGCCTAGTTCGGATCAATCAAAACCTGTCAACTGAAAGAGCATCAGCACGCGGCGTGGATTTTGAACGAGGGAAGAGCTGTGGGTAGTGCTTATTAATGACTTCCTTCTCTGTTGACAACAGAGTTAGTATTCGCAACTACTTATTTACAATCGCATTCTGAGTTACAAGTGAATCCAATACACCACCTTTCATGAATATTTGTTTAAGCCCATTGGAGAGCCCTATTATTTTACTTCCCAGAGCTGTTGTTATAGCCATTCAAATTACCAAATTCCTGGTTATGCGATTCGAATTTATAAATTGTCGTTGATAACGGTCGAGTATGACTGTATTCTTTCTCCTCTCAACCACTCTAATTGTGTGAACATTGAAGGCCACAGTAAACCTAACGCATAAATACAATAATTTGCTGCATCCGCAAAGAAACACAAACGTTTTGAGGCGTTGAACATCGTGAATCTCTCATCAGCGTTACGCAAATTCTAAGAGCATTTAGTATTTTCGTGGCAGTCAAGCGAATTGCTGACTCATTGAGAATCATGATCAAAACTATGAATGTATTAAGGCAAATATTACAGCAACTAAATTTTCAGTTTTACAAAGCACAAAAGATATGTGATTTTCAAACAGTTTTACGCATCAAACAACCTTCAGTTTGTCACGTACGCCTATTACTCTAAGAAACAAATCATTATCGAAGAAAGTCATAGACTAACTGTCACCTAAATGCCCTATAATTTATATAAGCACTTTAAAAGTTTTCTTTGGCTTTTTTTGTGTACAAAATAGAACATAATGGGTTCAGATCGTCTTCGTTATTGACAATCATGCTTAGAAGTGATTAGGTATTAGAACAGCGATAAGGATGTTTTAAAATCAATTAATAAATAATCGAATTAGTCGAAAATTAAAATTCAGCCAAATATATGCCGGTATATACGACGACGTGTAGTACTGGTAGGACATTATTAGCAAATAGGGTGTTTTCGAGTTGTCAAATGAAACCCATTGCCCAGATCACTTGGTCAAAAATGTGATTTTTGTAAAGATGAAAAAAACGTTCGTGCTGTACATCAAACAAATGGTCACATTTGCACAATCCGAATTGTCAGTTCCAATTTCATCTCACGAAAAGGATGAATTTCTTAATTCACTTTACTCAAATTCATATATTTCACGGATCCTGAGAAAAAAAAAGATTTAACAAGGTTTCTTTGTACTCGTAACAGTGCACCTGTAAGTGTTGTTCACGAAAAAATAATCAGCCAGCACACCTACCATTGCAATTTTACCAAGTTAATTAAACCTACTCAAGTGAATATTTGGGTTTCTGTGTGTGAATTGAGACACTGCAGTAGTAGTTTTTGCCAACCGGCATGATTCTCAGAGTAGCAAAAGCTTAATGACAATTCTCCTTTATGTTTAGACTGTTTCAAATCCTCACTTTTTGAAAATCGATAACAATTGTGCAAATTACAAGGCACTTGGAATCAATTTAATGTAAAAAATTGTGTCTAATATACCTCGAGAATAAAACAAATTTGCGTGTCATCGAACATTTTAATGCAGGTGTCTATAATTTTTAAAAGAAGACACAGACATGATTTTACTAGAAGTTAGTGAAAAATATAGAGGTTGCAAATTGCGTTACAGTTCAACACTGCATAAATTTGATTCTCTCCCTCGAATTATTATTTCGAACATCAAAGTGCCTATTCCAGAATTTACTACAGAGTTTAAGATCACACACATTTAAAAAAATCTTTTTTTGTAGGTAATTTGCAAATGAAATTGATTAGAGGTCATAATTTGTCCTTGTTATTATAACCTAGGTAAGACATTTGCAATTTCCATTTTACATGAGGTTACCCAATGCCAGGGATTACAGTGGGCCTCATCACGTGGTCTTGAACCACAGCGGGCGTGGTCACGCTCCCCTGCTAACCCCGATGAAAAAGACCGGAGAAGACATGAACACAACCGTTTAATTCAGAGCTCAACAAAGTGGGTGTGTTTGTGATAAATGTGGGATTTGTGCGAGTGTATTTATAGCTCAGGTGTGTGAGAGTGTGGGTCATAAATGTGATGACATCGAAACCTACGTTATGGAATAATCCAGGATAATCGTTCACTGTATTGATGAGGGATTTGGAGTTCTGCGAAGTCGAGGAAGTGCAGTGAGAACGGTGGCTTTTGTCGGAGGCTGGAAAGACAATATTAAAATATTTGAATCATCGTGATTCCCAAGAAGTTCATTCCAAAAGCAATGAACTGAGGCGGATTATCAGCAATTGCGCGTGATTAAAGATCGTTTACCAACCTAGATATGTCAAAGATGCAATCAAATTTAATTAGTAAGTTTAATAAGTCATTCGTCGCTCTCACACCAATCCATGCTACGCTATAAAGAGACTTCACTAGAGGGTTGTAAGATTTTGCCTAATATCCACTACCCTTCAAATAAAATCACTTTGCTTTGACGATGTTGATGGTTTTCATTGAAGTTTTAACAACTCTCGTTTTTTCAACATTGTGTGATTATATTGATATAAACCTCAGTTTACTTTTTTTTTATCGTGTTTTCATTGCGATGTCCATGGCGTATGTAGATATGTAATGGAGGGTAAAGAACTCGATGCGGTCTCGATTAAGCCCTGCCTATCTTCAAAGGCAAGAGTCAAATTTTTGAGAACGCACACTGGAATAACGACAGTGGCTTGTGTCCGCCTTCGGTGCATAGAAGCTGTGTTGATGTAATTGTGATATACGGCGGAATTAAAGGTAAATCAAGAAATGGCGTAAATTCACGTGTCCAACCCATAGTACCCTCACCACCGTCGTCGCACGATTCTCCGTGGTGACTATCAAATGATCCATTTTAACATTTCTAATGTGATCCAAAATTTACCACTGCTACATTAACACTAATAATAATGTTCCAATTTTAATAAAGTCAAAATATTTCTTTGAAATTAAAAAAAATTAAATGATTAGCAAATCTTCTATCAAATTGGTTTAGGTCCATGTCGATTTCGCCTTTACCATTCTTCCTAAATATCGTAATGGCGGATTAAGCAGCATCTCCAAGTCCCTAAATTACCTCGCTGATTCCCATGTGCCAACACATTTCTTTTGTGAGTAATTTTTGTGGCAGTAGCACTTAAATCTGCTACTTAGTTCAAGAATAGCAAACTAAATTTGGAGCTAAGGCGTATGTGCCGAAAAGACTAATTAATAATGTACTTTGTCTCCGTGTCACCAATCAATTGACACTTCCAAATGGTCATGAAGCTCAGCTCATTTTACTTCAATAAACATCATAATAACACACTGCAGTGCACTGTATAGCACACTGGCCATCACATGGAATATTTAATATCTGGGCTGGTGTTGATCTGAAAAATCCAGCAGAAATAAACTCAAATTTTCAAATTCGTAAAGAAATTAATCAAAAGGCCATCTGATTGTACAACTAGAGGTTTTAAAATAAAATTCTTTTTTAACAAACAGGAAACCTTCCATCAAACATCGATTCAGCCCAGATAACAGATCGTGCGATGCAGAACTACTCCCTAAAACGTCATGGTTAGTTACGAAGGCTTTTCATTTATTTACAAATGTGACAAAACACATTAAAAATGATGGTCTGTGGCACACTTAATCCTAACATGAGAATTTGATGTGTGACACGCGATGTTTTAGCCACCAGGAATTAAGGTGCTTTCATGCAGCTTAGTAATTTTTCGCAGTGGAGGGGTTGTCAAGATATTGCGTACACAATTTTTGCCCAGAAATAAATAATTGGCAAAAAGGCGAATCAACGGGCTTAGGAATATCTGTGCTCTAAAGTGTGATGAATAAGCTTTCTTTCGTCTTCCAAATGAACTGCGTTGCAACTCACATGCCACTAATGCTCCGAAAAAGCACGCACGTTTGTGACTATTTTGGGGTCAATTCTCGCAAGATTGCTCACAAAACCATCTAATTTTAGCTTCGAGCACACATATATATGGACTCAAATGTGCAGCCCCATGGCACAGATCACCGCATCACAGGCAATTTCTCTCCGGCTTACAAGGACTTCAGCCATCTCCACATTCTGGTAATCGTGCCTAATTTGCTTGTTAACCTTATCATTTACAGAAATGATCCATCAACTCATCTGCATCCTGGCTTTTGCGTGGTGTGCATCAGCAGCAGCAACAACAGAAATTCCAAATGCACAACAGCGCCTCGCTATCGTCGACGCACATACCTCGATACGCGAAGTCGTCAATCCACCTGCCAGCAACATGCAAATCATGGTGCGTTAACTGTCCACACTTGTGTTCACCTAAATGTCACTTTACGTTGCCCTGTTGTTAGCGTACTGATCTTATATATCTGCAGTGCAAGTTGCTGCCACTCATAAACTAACTGTGTGTGTGCATGAGTGTGAGATGCCGATGGGAACTCGATTGCATTTTAATTATTTAGAATTACTCGATGCAACTGGAGCTGCTTGCAAAAGACTTTGTGGGACAATGCACTCAAAGGAAACCCAATCCCAATGTCCAAAAACAATACAGAGGCTTCTCAGTTACAACTCTCGTGACGGTGGGCGGTGATTATCCATTTGAAACGATGGTGTCCACTTTCGGTGACAAGGCCGTTTTCTATGACTACGACAAAAATTCCTGCATGGGCGACTGCTCCGTGTACACACAAGTACGTAAAATCCACGTCATCGTCAATAATGACGCGAAGTGCTTTTGAACAAATATCCACTATGTGTGTGCGGTATTTAGGGGCTTTTGCCTGTAATGAAGATAGGCTTACATATATAAATGTGGAGGAGGTTGGTGCTGCGTTTGTAGTGGGCATTTGGTGTCTTGGATATATTTGACAGAAATCGAGGTGTGCACTTTTGGCGGGATCTTCAGTTAAGTAATTATATCTACATCAGTAGCCATGAGTATGCATCATGTGCCTTATCATTTATTTGCTGTCTCCGCAACTAACCATCCACTTGGTTATCTCTCATGTGCTTAACGAATAACTGGGACACGGCTCTAAGTAAAGCATGAATTGAAATTGTTCTTGCAGGCAGTGTGGGCAACTACAACGGAGGTGGGATGTGCAAAGAGCAGATGTGATGGCCTGCTACCCAATGAGGCGAGGCCCACCTACCTGCTGGCCTGCATGTACAATCCCGCGTGAGTTACTTCACCCAATGTTTCCTGTGTCGTCGAAATGGCACTAAATGAATGTGGTATTTGTACGCTTGATTCAATGCGAGGCGTGGTGCATCGCACTAGTTCCTTGTTTTATTGATGAAATGATGATGGGGTGGATGTTTTTTAGAGGCAACACGCCGAATAGGAGGCCGTATGAGATGGGAGAAGCTTGCAGCAAATGTCCGGCGGAATACAAGTATTGTCAACGCAGGCAGTGCTCGAAGAATTCGGCTGCTTCGACCTTGTTGTCTGCACTCACCCTAATTTTCTCTATAGTTGTTATTTACTCCGTAGCATAATTTTTTGCTTTTCTTATGTTATTACCAATAAAGTATTTTTTTGCTACAGTATACTATTCAGCGTCATTCTGAAACTTCACTCCATTCTGATATTATTGAGCGTTACATGCAATGGTGGTTTGCGTAGATTAAGTTGCCTGTAGTTTTTGCTAAGTTGCAATATATCAAGTATTGAGTATCATATCTAGGACATTCGTTCACTTCTACCTCTTAATGTTTGGACAAGTTTGACGATGATAATTCGGCCATAACCCAGCTCACTCACTATATAATTTGCCAAGTCTACATCTGAAAATGACTTGCATTATTGACTTTTTCCCAAACCTACACTATCGGTTGTGTTGACTGATTATTCACTACCATGATATCGTCCTGAAGATGCTCGTACCTTAGGCTTACAAGGACGGTAAAATTCGGTTGCATGAAGTCCAAACACCTGCCACGTTGGCGAGGTTGGATTTTCTGGACCAACAAAAACAAACCGCGATTTAACGCTTACTTTATTTGGAACAAATCCAAGTTATAACCTAAAACGCACCTTGCCATTTGCTTATCGCAGCTCCAATAAAATCAATTGAAGATTAAGTAATTAAAAAGAAAATATCCTCTGGGCTTCTGAATTCCCTTTCTCAGCCTAAACTAGGTTGCACGCTGTGCTTAAATGCTGTCATGTGAAGGTCCTTTTTCTACTTGTCCCTACCACAACAAGCACCATGCTGACTTACTTTTATCTGATCCTTTGTCCATCCACAGCTTCTTTTTCTTCAATATTTCCCTACATTAATTAATACAAACTAGGAATCCGATTTTTTAAAACTTGACCGTAATCAGCAGTGAGCCTGAAGTTAATGATACCCAATAACTGGTCCTTGAAATGCCTTCGAGTGTGGCATTTGAATCGTCACCGAGTTCACCTATAGCTGAAAAGGCCTGAGTATTACATCTTATCTATGTGGACTATTTTGCGATGCAATGTTGTATATCTCGAGAACACGATGTTACATCCTCTCGACACAGCAAGACCGAATTCGTTGACCCCATAGCAAAACATTTTAATTTGATGCCATCTATGTACCTACTTAGAAAGTTTGCACAGATGTAATATTATAAGCGTTTAAACCACTGTCAACTTGGATGTTCTAAATTTTTGATAGGCTGTTCACATAATCTTGCATTTTTGAAACAACTTAAGTGGGTAAAGAATCAAATTGATTGTGCTCTTCACCGCAATGTAGCGCTGCTTCTAGACAATGTGCTTGGTTACTCTGCTTGCATATTTAACCAATTGAGAGCTGTTTTAACCGCAAAAAAATGTTGTGTTGGCGCGTTGTTCCTCACTATGGAGCTACGATCGCTTACTTTAGAAGAACGCTTAATCGTCTGTCTGACAAAATGACCAGGTAGGACTACTTCATCAAATTACCCTACACCATGGTAAAACATTGTTTTTGTCAGCGCATTAACCCTCTATTCACCATTATCCTATTCGAAGCATTCCGCACCCAGCACAGTCTCGTCTGCCTCTCTGTGGTAATGTCACTTCTAGTGCCATTTATCCAAGTGTGCTGTTATTGATTACAGATAAAACGTGCAAATTATCATGCTAGGACGAAGGCTATGAATGCCGTGCATCCAGAATAGTGCACAAAAGGGATGATAATGGAGCCAGGCATGTCTTCGTGGTGATCGTTCCTGTCATAGCTGTTCTGTTCAACCATATATGATGAAGCTGTAGTGTTCGTCATAAAATAACGTCAGAGAGGTGTCATGAAAATGGTTTGATTATTAAGAACAGGCAGAGAAAAAGCTACTACTATCCATCGAAGTGGATTTATTAATCAATGCCAGGGTAATCATATTTCAGTATAAACACACAAGGAAAGAAATACAGTTTTCTGACCACTTTTTTTAACAATGAACACAATACAGTTTGGCCAGCAAGAGGATGACAACAGACACGATTAACGGTGTGGCTCCAATTGACTGCATCTATACTGACAGGCACATGCCATTGTTCTGATTTGAATTATGTCCTAATTGATGTTCGATGAAGCTATGGGTCAAGATGTCACTTCCTTAAATTACAGAGGTCATTAATGTTTGCTCGGACTCCCTGTTGCTCTGTTGGTATTTTATAGACCTTCAGAATGTTTCAGGCGACATCAAAGATGGCGTTTGATGACACAATGCCTGAAAATGCGACTATTATCTAGCTCACACGGTGCAGCCTTATTGTTCTAAAATTAGACGACAAAAATGCCGTGAAATGTCATGATGTGTTTAGGCGTTCTTGTGCTAAATACTTGAGTTGGCAGTGTCATGACATATGTCAATGGTATTTTCCGCTGAAATTGAGTCATTACCATGGACTTGTATGTAGGATTTGATTTCTGGTAAAGGTACATAACTAGTTCAATATCTTAGTTCTTTGAAGATTTGTAAAAATCTGAAAACTATATTGTATCGACCTGCACGTAATTAGTATCTAGGTACCAGTTTGGCAGTGTACATAATTTTAACCATTCCGGTTAATTAAAAAGGTTGGTTATTGATTATAATATCTTAAAAGCACTTGATTCTAGTGACGATGTGTAATTTTAGGGACAGCAGATAAAAAAGCAATGCGTTTTAATAACTAAAATGTTCGCCTTGTAGACATGCATTACAAAGTTACCAATGACGTTAATTGCGAAAAACGTCAATAGAAATAAAAATTGACCTTGATAATAGGTAATGATGATGGCATGAAAGAAGCCAAATCCTAATTGTAAATTACGGCAGCAATGCATGATGTGAGACGTTTATTCAGACACAGTAATGAGGCGCCTTCTCAAGCGGCAGTGCTAATTTGAATTCACCATATCACATGCACAAGTACTTTGTCAGATATAAATTAGTGACATTCTCGAATACTAAAGGCCTTATTAAAATCTATATTTAAACTCGAAAATTGCATTTTTATTGTATCGTTTAACAAACAATGTTTGGAATAATATAACTCTCCACAATGTAAATTGAATTGTTACATAGTGTGAGGATTGTTGTTCATAAAAGAAAATGCTAAAAAGATGTCGAACGGAACGAGTTGCAGAGGCGATCGTGTACAAATTTTTTTTAAGTAAAGAGTTCTGTCAAAGTTTCCATTTGGAGTTGACTGATCTTGAGTCATTAGCATGGACATGTATGTAGGATTTTCTATTTATGATTATTGGCGCTACAAATGCGCTTCTTAAATGGTCAATGTTATCGGTTTGAAATTCCCTGGTGACCAACAGGACCTCAATAAACTTAAGAGGACAACACTCAAACCACTGCCGTTTTGGCATTCAATGAAATTATTCGAGAAAGATAATAAAATTTACAAATGTTTCATTTTTAGGCACATGCAAACATGTCAATTTTAGTAACAGTGATATTTGTAACTTATCTCGAAAGTCACTGGAAAATGTTCACAAAAAATAGCTTTTTACTGCTTTACTAATTCAATGTGCTCTGGAGTTATAAAAAAACGTCATCGAAATGCAAAAACCGACCACGTGAAATAGCTTAATAGCTTATTTGGCTATCGCCACATTGTGATCCATGGTCTGATTTAAACCATTTTTGACCATAACTCACTGTTTCTGATTGTTGAATACGTACCTGTTACCTTGACCAACACAATTGACTACATGAATCAGTATTTTTTTAGATTTTTTATACCACTTTACTGACTTTAAATTTGAACAACATTTATCTACTATGAAGCAAAAAAGGATTTTGCATGTTGTTTATCTGAATATTTTGTACTTCTCTGATCTCGACATTCAGTGTGTAAGTGTGTGGAAAAAGAACAAATTGTGAAACAATTATTATATTGCAATTTAAGGAAAAAAACTCAAACGAGTCATTGCAAGAGCAACAGCTGCTGGTTACTGAAGTGCAGCTCAGTAGTTAGCGGTCATTAGGACCAAGACGAGTACGTTTTGGGAAGCACCTTCGCATAGGGTCTTCCCTTTCAACTTCGTGTGGTTGAACTGGCTCCCTCCGATTATTTGGCCTCTCTTCGTTGACTGGCTGTCTCGGAACGCAGAGATTGCGCTCGCACACTGATCCCTTGGGGCATTTACTGCAACTGCGTCCACTTTCATACGGCTTCTGTCCATACCAATTTCCACTTGAAAAGTGTATTACAAAAGGTGCCATTTAGTTAGTGAAAATTGAAATGTCTGATTAAGCAGGCATTGCTATCAGACTTACTTTGGTTTGTACTGGCAGGCCAAAAGGTAGACGGTTCGTCGCCACTCCGGCCTAATTGAGTCACATCGATGCGCTGCACAGCCAACCTCATTTGACGTAGCCCATACCATCTGAAAAGCAAATGGAAATAAATGCGATCATTCTTTGACTACTTGACACGGCACAGATAATTAGTTAGCTGTCATTTGCTAATAGCATGTTACTAATATTGCCGTCTGAAAGTGCAAGCTAGTCTGGCAATGAAAGAATCGCTCCCAACTTGCCTGTGTGTAGTGACCACAAACACCTCGGCATCTGTTACTGGCATGGTCGTAATCCTCCACTTCGTCGAACCAACCCTGAGCCATCGTCACCCAATCAGGTGTGTCAATTGTCATAATTGCCAAGTTTTGGCCGATGTTCTTATATTGCGGGTAGATGTCAGGATCGGGATGCTCGTAGCGACAGCGTCTCACCCAGTCTAACGCTAAGCGTTCCATTTCCATTGAGTAGTTCTAAATTAGCAAAATATCTGGTGTGCTAATGCGTAAATAAGTCAATTACAAAACACTGTAAATGGTTCAGTAGAAGGCCAAAGAAATATATTTGTAAGAAATAATTCAGACGTGGTTACTTAACGGATAACGTTAGCGCTTCGAAATGACTATGTACATAGATTGTGGTATGTTATGTACTTGTCATTCTAAACCTGCATCATGTTAGTAATACGTCGATGTCGTAGATGTTAAAAAAAGAAGTTATGAAACTAAGTCACAAATTACTGGAATATATTCCAGATTAAGATCTTAGAGGGTGAATCAATTTGCTTTATTTTGACGCACCAATTTTGATCCGAATGTTCTCAAATCAAATCGCGATTGCAAACGTTGTGCTTACCATCACTTGCATGTTGCTAGCGGGGGGTTGCACATTTTCACGCGCACAGTTGTGAAATTCGAGAATTTCATCCCTGTTCTTTTGCTGTAAGTCCTGCGCCATTGCAAAGCAGATCGCAGCCAGAACGCAGACAAGAGTTTTCATCCTGTTTACAAGACGACAAACCAGAATCTATTTAGCATCATTGTCTAAGCTGGTATATAAATCGTGCAGAAAAAAAAATTCTGTTTTAACTTATCGACTTAATTAATGCTAGCAAAACGATCAAAGCATAATGAAGGGACTTTTGACTGATACCTTTAACGGTAAAAAACAGCCGTACTTGTTGCCTGTATTAATGCACCACAATCAGTAGACAAATTTTCTGATGTTTATATAGTAGTTATTTCTGAACTACCAGGTCACTTGTTCAAGAGGCAACATGTCTATGTGGAGCGCATAACCAGGACAGGGTCATCCAACATAGTTCAGAAAACCAACAAGTTTTATACTGCATAAAGCATTAAAGTTGCAACTTCATCGCTTGTCTTTTAACAGTAGATCTGCAACGAACTCTTGTCTTTCCTGGAAACATGCAAAATCGAAATAAATTTAGGATGGAAGATATTTAATAAACCTTTTCTGTAAATTCTATATTTTTTTGATCACTGCAATTGAATGTTTCTGGTGTCCAAATATGTTGCAAATTAAGGCTTAATTAGCTGAGAAGTGGGAAGCTTCAGATGTTAGTAATAGAAGAACGCAAGTTTTGGGCCGTTTTCCAAAAAGAGGTTGAATAATATATAAGCAGAATTAATACGTGGTATTAAAGGTCTAGGTTAGGAAAACTAAAGGAGACGGATGTCGATTAGACTGTTAAGCCAATTTTGTTTGTAAGAACTTGCTGAGCAATGTAGTTTGAGTGACTTATTAAGTGACCGGATAGCCACGTTACTGGAATGTATATGTTGGGAGTGTAAATGGAAAATAATTGGTGTGCTCACTCTTTCGCACTATTGATGGGGACGCTGTGAACGGAGGGTAGTCGCTGACCAAGCTAATGGACGCAAATTATTAGGATTCACATCATTGGCATTGATCTTTGAGCATATGAAGATCGCTGGTAGCAAATTAATACATTGGGGCAAACTCTGGTACATTTTGGCGTTCCGTTCATCTCTGAAATAAAGTTTGAGGAAAAAAGGAGTAAAAGGGAAAGAAGTATCAATCAAGGTCAAAATACCATGTTTCCCAGTGATGCTTTCATGGGCAGCTAATGTCACGTGTAGAAACAGTCTACGAAGACCACCTTAAATGTGACAAGTTAACATAATGAAAACGATCGTTAGTATCACGTTTCATTGGTACACAGTGAACCGCTAATACGGACAGTTATTTCGAAAGTCGTCTAGAACACAGTGTCCCATTCCTAAATTAGTCCGGATATTTTTAAAGGCTTCCTGAATTAGGTTGTCGAGTACCGGCTTGAGTGTCGACAGATCCGATATATGCAGAAACGCAGTAGCTTAAGATTATTTCAATTACAATGTCCTCGGTAGTGGACACACCGCCCAAACAATATGTCGCTTCCAACACTAAGGTTCCCGCATAATTTACCCTTAATTGAATACATGATGTGTAATCAACAAAACAAAAAAAACGTGTCGATACTTAATTATATCGAATTCCTTCTTCCATCCTTACTCTTTAAAATTAATAGTCTTGTAAATCTCTTACTCCATCCATGTCACATTATTAGCAAGGTTAAAGAGACCACTTTAATTTGGTGCATTACTGATGCTAATTATTATATCAGCGTCACATTAAGCCTTTCTTTTTGTCTATATTTCTTGCATTAGACAACGAAAAACAGGCAAATAAGGCCTACTGGATGAAAAACAAAACGCTGAAAATGCTTATTAGTACCTAATCCCTGCCTTCTTAATGCATTTCTAAAACACGCGTTTGAAAAGTTGAACTGGATATGGGGAATTAGAAGCACATTATTACTTCGAATTATCATTCTTTGTAGCCACGTAAAATAGTTTTTTTATTAAACATTAATTAATTTGCTCAAAAACCTTGGTGATTATAGAAATTAATTGTCTTACGAAGTGGTGTGCTTATATTTTGTACCATTTTTATTTCTTGAAAACTTAGTTAACGCCAATACAAATCCTGTTAACCTATTAAAGCAAATAACGAATAGTGAGGGCGTTTGTCCAAAAATGCATAAACTCTACGGCAAGAAGTAAAAAGTCGCCGAAAACTGTAAATCGTTCAGGCAAATGTCATTGGTAACTAAAATTATTGAAACATTTTCAAGTGAATCCATGGTAAGTTCTTCAGACTGCATTCAATAATGGTCATGCATTTGAAGCAGCAAGATACATCGTGTTATCTATATTAAGTCATGAATAACCATATAAACGTTGCAGCCGGGTTGCGCGATCAGGTTAGCACGCAATGAGGTCGATACGCCATGGTTACTTAAGTCAGCTGAAACCCGTTTACACATGACTTGTGCCATATGACCTGTGGACTTTTGCGTCAGGCGTTAGAAGATCATGAAGTAACCTGTTGCTTTACTTAGAGTGGGAAAAATTTAATGTGCTGCTTCATGTGACTTCAGTTACTACCAAATCCCTTGTGCTAGTGACGCTTGCTTATACCAGGTGGCCCTTTGTATACAATATTAAACTGACACAATTAACTTCAATTATTTAGATATCTTCAGTCGTTTTTTTCACTTTTTTTTAAAACTTTGACCATAAAATTGGGGAAAAATGGCAATGGATATTGCATCATTTTAGGCCTTACCTGGACTAAAAGTTTTCTCTGCCATTTTTAGGGTAGCTGCAGTTAAGAGGCTTAAACAAACAGCTGACCCTGAGGTACGCACGCGCTGTGCAACATAAATACGTGCAAAACCATGTAAAATTGTAAGTATTCAAGTAACCTTTCTTTTTGGTTCAGTCGAAATTCGGTGACAAAAACAGTCAACGAAGACTGACTACTAAGTATAGCAGCCTGTTTCATCGCAGGATATGGGCCAGTTTTTGCCATAGTGCTTGATCCTGGGATAATTGAATGCAATCATCAGGCCAAGAGTCAGGATTAGAAAGATTTTCTTAACTTCCTTGAAAGCGGAGGTAATTAGGACCTAAAAAATGAGGGCAGAACTTGAACCTGTATGAGAAGATCACCAGTTTGGCAATGAAACTGTAGTGACTAGAGGATTTAGCACTACCTTACAACCCTCTAGTTAACAGCCCGTAGCTACCCGAGGATAGGAAAAAGG
>UXSR01005921.1:8873-20144 GCA_900604375.1 Mesocestoides corti
TAAAGTGTCGAGTCGTCAAGGAATTCAAAAAACAGCTTACTGCAGAAGACCAATTGCCAACGAGGTTGTGGTGTAGGATATTTCATTAAAGGCATTGGTTTTGAAAGCACCAAGCACCTTCAAAGCATTCACTGCAAACATATCCTTTCCTGTAGGGCCTTTCTTTCAAATTAATGCTATCCAGGAAAACATTTGACTCGTATCAAACAAATGGCAGGCAAACAGTTGTAAAAAAAACCACTGACTAAACTTACGCGTGTTTGTAAAGACAAACGCCAATGTACTTAAAAATAGGCCCCACGTCTCCATTTTTATTGCAGAACATTGTGGCACAGCCAACTCTATTCGAAGTTGCCATCACCATCTTTGAACAAAAGAAAATTAAGTGTAGTCTCGTAAAGCATAATGAGTTCATTATTTACTCATACATGTTTCATACTTAGCTCTCAAATATTAAATCTAGTTTGATATTTTTACTACCACATGTGATAGCGTAATTAACTTGTTTAGTCAAACATTAATAAAGAAATAGGAAAACAAAAGATGGAACGTAGTCGACTTGATAAATCGTGGGCGCATTTAATAGACATGACTGCCTTCCAGGCGAAATGAAGTAATTTGCTTACCTGTAGGTAATTGTGGCAATATCTGGAGCAGGAGTTATTTTCATAATTATACCACTTCTTTTCTACTTCGTATGAAGTCAAAAAGCCGTGTAATTAAATCTATCATCGTGAGACGCAGTCAAAACTACTCCGAAGTCCCGATATTCAGGGTTCGAATATTTGCTTGGTTCATGAGGAATACAGCGTTTTGCCCAACTGAACGCCATATTTTCCAGGTGATAGAAGTATTCCTAAAATTATAAATAGCCCCTAGGGAAGTGAACACGGTACATTGGAGCAAAACAGCGCAAGGTAATACGGTCACTTGCGTCTGCAAAAGCCAGCTCAAACAAAAATGTACCATTGTTTGCATGTTGGCAGCCTCCGGCTGAACTCTTTTGCGCATATCTCTATGAATCCTCAGTATTTCTTCTTTTTCCGCCGGCGTTGGAAACAGCCCAGCCACAGCAGAAATCAAAACCAGCAGGCAAAGCAGATTCTTGATTGCAGTTACAAAAAATTATTTTGCAAAATTACCTGTGCCATAGAAGTGATAACGTAGCTTGATAACTTGAAGAACCGTACTGTCTACTTGAGTGCACGGCTGGTGTGTGTGATTTTATACCCAATTCATGCCACGTCATTCTGGCTGCATGCGTAATTCAATTAGCATCGCCAGTAGCATTGCTTTCACCAATATCATTCGTGACGGAGTCATTGTGTGATGCAAAACCGTGTTTCCACTGGGTAGAGCATAATCTGGAATGCTACACGAAAGCACTAGAACCTAGAAGGTTTAAAACTATTTGTGATAAGCAAAGTTGGTTTTAATGTAATGTCAGTAAATTGTAAAAAAAATGGAAGCAAATATTTTCGTTGACACATTGCTGTAATCTCAATCAATTTATGTTTGGCAAGTTAATGTCTAAGAATCTACATTAATTTGGGCAAATTGCAATTTTTAGTTATTATGCAAATGAACATCTGAATAAAGTTATCGAAGGGAATTAACACCGACCGAAGCAAGCCAAAATGTCAAAGGATGTGTCCTGCATTTAGCATTTATACGACGGCACATAATTTTGTTTTGAAAAACTAGTCACAAATGACCTATTGCAGTGTAAATTGGTCAGGTGCGAAATAAAGGAATCAACGTGCGTCATGTAACCTGACTATACCGAACGATTTTGTTCTTCCAATAAAATCGAACATTGTGAAGATGCATAAGTGCCTACTGGCGCCAAATCAAATCACTGCCTGACAAGAAATAGGGTTTAATAATAATATAACCGTTGCTCAACCACAGGCTAAGTAGCATACAGAAGGGTGACTTAGTATTTTTCAAGGACACCAATTTCAGCTATTCGTGGACCAATTTATTCTTTCTATCTATTCATGTAATTAATAAATAATGATTTCATTAACCCTAAGCAACATCCCCATTGAAGTAGTCAAATGCGCACTATGTAGAACGTTGACAATGACAGATATTTGATTACTGTCTTTACATTTAAATGCCAGCAGGTTTTGCGCATAAACTCAAGCATAATATTATCGTATCACGCCATGTAAATCCAATTTTACTTTGAAAATTTTAACTTCAACCATATTCTATATACTTCGCTCAATGTTTAACGGTTAGAGACGAGCTACTGACAAATTAACATTTAGCACATTAGATTTGGGAGTTCTTTGGCTCCTCTAAAAGATGTATTTCCTGTCGTTAAGTAGCGTTCATGCACATCCACCCGTCATCATATTCTACACCGCTCTTAACATTTTCAAAGGTCATGTGAGTCAAACGTGGGGGGATGTTGTACAATACTCCACCCACGCTGCGCCGTAGCATGAGGCCTACCACTTCAACTAAAAATGTTATGTTGGCTCACACTTCTTTTCATTGCTTTTGACTGAAACGAACGTGCCCGTTTACGACTCAGTTAACGTAAATTTTAATCTAATCCTATTGTAGGGACACAATAGGACAAAAAAGTGCTATAAAAGACACTTTTACTTTAGCTGAAAGAATCTGAATTTGCTTTATTTATCCTAGGGTTTGCTTCGGAACCACATGTCTTCGCGTTGCTTAAAAGATCTGACGTCGTAATTTTGGGACCAAATATTTCAGGTGACTAGTTATTTCAGAGATGACAATATCGGAGGCTGGTTATGAAATTCACGAATATTCTTTGCCTTTTTGGTGATTGAAGCGCTGAGTGTTTGCGTTCTGCATCATTTCTCTTCTCGCGTCTACAAATTATGCGTTACTGTATAAATCACATACTAGAAACCCATTTCAGCTGACATGCAATGTGGCCAAAGTTTATAATGACTTCCGTCGGATTACACAATCCATTTTGTCAAAATCCGTTTTCTAACCGATTCTTACTAGTTTACATTTAATTGCTCAAATCTACACTCGTTGTGCCTCAAATCGGTATTGAATTGTCTAAAGGCTTCTAGAACAAGTCATGTCCAATAAGACAGTGTTTCGTCTGGTCTGCCAAAGTTATGTGCTTCGCTGTGTCATCTCTAGATTGCATTGAAACATGAACTGTGACACCAAGATTAGAGAACCCAGCACCTCTAGTAAAGTGCTAACATAAGTGTGGATTGGTGTCAGATATGTGCATTGACGCATGCGTTGTGGTGGTATTGCCTGAGTAAATGATGATAAATAGCTCCAAGCCACAAAACTCAAAAGGCGTTCCTGCCAAACCTCATGCACAATGTGAGGTGTGAACACATTTGTGGGAGTTGTACTGTTTTTACTCACAATCGCAACAAAATCTGTTTCCTTAAACAGTCAAATTATGATGTCGTTCCAAAACATCCATCCTTCGCTTTTGTTTTCATCATGGAAGTTAATTAGAAAAATATTAGTGCTGGCATTAAGGCATCTGTATCATTGGAAACGATTGATTTCCTAAGAATATCGTTTGCCGCAAAAAATGGCTGTGAGTTTATAGACGTTTTTTTACTAATTGAATCTAAAACAAATGTAGGACTAATTCAGCTCGAGTTCTTAGGATTCCTGCAATAATTTCGCCTGTATGCCAACCCGCTTGCTATTCGTTGCCTTTTGTATTAATCAGTCATCATAATGGCAGCATCAAATTTCTAACTGGCATTTGACATCTTGCTTGGCTCAACTGATGGCATAGTGCATCATGCCGTTTTTGTCGTGTATCCTGTGCTCAGTGATGTGGAAACCAGTAAGGTTGCGCAATCACGGCTTTGTTTGTGCAGTTGTATACACACGCCAAATCTACTGCCAGGAACGATTATTAAAGGGTATTTTGTATCTTCAAATTGCATTTTATTGCGATGATGTGTGAGTTCTAGAGCAGGATTTTCAGTCCGCAGATTTGTCACCATCTCTCTCAAGTAGGTACACGTGGTAGACTTGAATAGCGCATTTTTCGCTTTGCAAGACTACAAAGAAAGAGCTCTTGACATGGGCTACTGAAGTCAACATTAATCAAAGGAGCAAAGCAGTAAATGTTTGAGTTTGTGTGGTATTTGGCGAAGCATTCAAGCAATTGAGATGTGAATAACACAATGTCTTTGCAAAATTCAGCTCAATTTCACACATGTTTGACAAGATACGGACTCGTAGTTCTGCTTTATTGCTTCTTGTCAGTCTAAATTAACTGGGCCAATTTTTAGAAGTGTGCCATTTTTATAAATCACAAGAGTTCATTGATGGCGTTGGGTCGTTCAAATTGCATAGATTTTTTTTACTTAAATGTTAGTTTTCTATTAAGTAGAATGTTGCAGTTTGTGACCGAGAAATACCTATCACATTTCTTTTGAACTAGTTGGAACTATTGTTGTATTCATTCTGGAACCAGCAAACGGTCTTGAGTAGTTCTTCGTTACTCGTTTTCTGCTTTACTGACTGTGTGGACGCTGTCGGTGAACAGCACTGCGAAGTCCATTTCAGCTAAGACTCAATGAGTTAAAGCATATAAATTGATGGATTTGGGTAAGTTTTGCATTACATTTTTCAAGGAGATTAGCTAATTATTACTTAAATTTCTTAGTAGGATGCAGCAAGGTAAACGAGAAAGCACACACAGTTTGCAATGCATGACGACTTGGCTATAAATGTCAGGTTCATGACTTAATTCCTGCATATTTTTTCCTTTAAGTTTAGAATTATATTTAAACGTTAATATTTTCTTCGGTATTCTGTGCTTGTGAAATGACTGGATGCAGAGTTTTAGAACAACGAACAACAGATCCACATGACTTGACTACCACATCGCATAACAGCACTGTTTACGATGGCACTGCATTTTGTACGGATTACAGGAAGGAGAAAATGCTTATACAGAAGCGGTGACTTCGATGTTAGTTACCAGCCGCGTCTCGGACAACACCCTCGACGAAAGTTTAAAGATGCGGAATTGCAAGGACTTTCAGTTGAAGACTCAACGCAAACCCACAAGAGCTTGCAGCTTAGCTAAAAGTCATCCAAACAGCCATTTCCAAGCGTTTGCCCCAAATGTGAAAAATTAAGGAACTAGGATGTTGGGCGCCACATGTGCTGATCGAACACAACCTAGACCGACGTATGGACACACGCCTTTTAATTTATTACGATCTTCTGCAACTCTCGACCACGTTACGTTGCTCGCGCGACTCAGAACTTGGCATGGGAAGTTCTTCCACATGTGGCGCATTCACCAGACTTGGCCAATTACTCTACCATTTGTTCCGTTCAATGCAGCAGTTCGCCTCATTGGATAAGCAGTTCCTAAAACACTCAACGATATGCGTAAATTCGTCGATAATTTTATTGTCTCGATTCCTGCAGGTTTCTTATGCGAGTTCATTCGTACCTTAACTAAGACGGCTCAAGGTCATGTAGAAGACGATGGTCAATTTCTTCAAGACTTAGTTGCTGTTCGCAATTTTTTTAATACTGCATGATTTTGCTTCAGAATCTGTACAAATTAAGTCATAGAACTAATGCATCACGTCCCAGGCCGTAACATCTCATGACTTTTTAGCCTTGTTAATGCGTCAGTGCGTCGTCCTGCGAGCATTCTCGTCGCACTTTGCACGAGGAGTAGTCTACGACAAGCACAACAGGTTGTACATGATTTAACAATTCTTTAAATCGTCGAATAGAACAGTACACGAGTAGCTAGGACAACATCAAGAACAACATGCCAAGCTGATCTGACCCGAACAAATACATCCAAGTATTTAGGGACCCTGTTGACTTTTTGGTTTGTGGTCCCGCATTTGAAACTTCCAGTCTCATGTTCAACGATATTTTCTGAGTTGTCTGCTTCCCGATTTCTTGCTCAGTTAATGGTGCTGTGTAATCCTTGCTTCATTTAGTTTATTCAACTGTTAGCTGTAGCTTGTTTGCTCATTGCTTGGCCAGTTTACAGGAGTTCATAATAATGTACATACTTCATGTCACACCTGATACACAGGAGAACCTTTTTCAAGTGGATTTACAGCTTCGACGTCGATTCAATAATTTTCCCATAATCTACCCAAGAAGTTACTTTGGCAATCTCGTATATAAATGCTTTTCTCATCTAGTCACATTCTTCTACACAGGTGCTTTATAGCTGCAAGCGGTAAAATGCATAGATAGCTGCTTGATTTACTATTAACAAAACGGCAATCTCGTGTTGCGTTTGTTTCGAGTTTTCCCCCAGTTGTGCTTGCAATACCGCATTTTCAAACATTTGAGGCTGACCGGGGCGCAGCTAGTTACTTAGAGCAAAATCATCACTTTTACATCTTTTACACAATAATTCAGGTTTTAGAGGACACAACATCAGCACCAAGATCACGGTATGAGCTGGTCGTCAGCTGCCATATTAAGATCTGTAATTCTGAATTTCGGTGTAACCCAAATAGACTTTTCACTGCAATTGTAGCTTTGAGTTCGAATAATAATCGATGACTATTTATTCGTACTTCTAATGCATTGTGGGTGCCAATCTGCATTATAAATATAATGATTAATTTCATCTGGCAATGTGAATTCAGCAGTATTTTAAAACGGGTCTATAATGCTTGTTGTTAGATTATTTCAGTTAAAAATCAGGACGTAGTTTGATGGTAGAACTGCAACCATTAACGAATTGCCCATCGTTAATGAAAATACATGACAGGTTTTGCACATAAGTCTGAATACTTGGCAAGCATATCATTGAACGTGAAAGTTATTTGTAGATAGCAAAATGCAATCGGTGTTTTATAAACGCCCAAGATCTGGGATTCCAGCAACAAGAGACGATAGTTTTAACAGATACAAAATGTAAATGTTTGAAGTGAGAAAAGATGGTGTTAAACCGAGCACTCGCTTTGCCATTACTGACTACATTTCAATCTTTTAACACTGCTAGCTTCAACAGGTGCTTGTGCATATGTCGCTTGATTGAAAACAACCTTTTAAAGCCATTTAGACATCACTCTAGTTCGGTAATAAAACTTTTCACCAAACTTGATTTGCAAATAGAAACAGCTCAGGTTAGGCCGTAACACAAATTCAGCAAAAAAGGTTGTAGCCAGATAACAATGAGTAAACAATTTCAAATATTAAAATACAGTTAACATCAATTTACACTCAATTGCATTCAGATACCCCACGCCGACAGATGGGTCAGAATAAGTGGAGTGGAATGGACATTGATCCATCAGATGCTCCTAAAAAAATGAAATATCATAACTGTACTTTCGTTTTGAAAACTATAAAACAATAATGTTCCTAATAAACTTCGATCTATGACTCATAGTGTAGCAGGTGGTTTTCATCCTCCATGTGAGACAAAGTTAGATTTTGCAAGTACAATACCAATGAATTTTGATACCGAATTCAATCCGCAGTTAGATGTTCATAGAGTCTTGACAGTGGAATTAGATTAAGCAGCTCTTTCACGTTACCCAAATATATCGGCCTAATTAAGCACTTTATATCGCTAACTGGTTTTTTGATGTGATGACCAGTAATACTCCAAAGTAGTTGTAGTGGGCCCCGGTGCGTTTTTAGGAACCACACCAGGGCCGACAATGTACATTGACACGGCCCGACCGAAAGAAGAACAGAAAATGCTGATGGCGCTTAGCTCAACTAGTTTATTAATGCAGGGATGTGTGTGAGTGTGTGTTAACAAGATAACAAGTACGTTTATATAGCCTTGCTAAGCATCGATCCCTTAACGAACATAGTTAGGTGAAGTTCATTCACGTAAATCAGTTAAAGCATGTTCGATCCCGATTGCTAACTGCGTTCGCGTGCTGCTCACCACAGAGTAAATGCGAGTATGGATAAGGGTTCTAAATGTGAAAGAAAAAAAACTTTTTGGGAGACCACTCTATATGAATACTGCTAATCAATCAACATTGTGATTCAGACAGCAGAGTCCATCAAGTAGCGTGAGATCTGGGGTGAGATGTCTGAGTTATGTGACAGTTATCACGTCGAAACTGGTAAAGACGTGACCTGGCATTACGCATAAGTGCTTTGGCTTCTCAATTTACCGAGGTCAGGATCAAGAACACTATTGCATTTGCTGTATGCAACGTTACTGTTGAACACTCTGATTAGCAACCCAAGTTATTTATTTAATGGAGTGAAACAACCAGTTAAAAATGCTTGTATGAATAACACCACAACAGATGCTGATGTTCAGGTTCTGCTTGTGCCGTAATAGAAACTGACATCCTCCACTTAGTAATGCGAATAGGATTGACTTATTAGTCTTAAATTCGAGTTTAGATGCCTACTTGAACCGCAATTATTTCAAGAGTCAGAATTGGGTATTTCCGTCCCTATATCTTTCTCCATGAATCCAGATGAAATCATTGCTAACCTCTAAAAGAGCTGACAGTGAAATTTGCATGTCTTAATTCTATGCATTTGCATGACTGACATGCGTCATAAGGAAATGCATACCAATATCGCATCAGCACGGAACACGGCCAAAATAAAAATGCCATCCAAGGATACTAACGAAGGCAAGCCTGCATTATCCTGGAGTAAATTCAAGATGCATTTCTTCAAAGGTAAAGCACGCGAACTTGGTTGCAGTAGCCTCAACTGCTTTGAAAGCTAGTGGATTGTATGGTAACATGTAGGCTGGATGAAAATGTTTTATTGTTTCTACATTGTATGTTTGCAGAAAAATCACCGTGAAGCAGTTCAACTTTAACGCATCAGAGATCAACGTAAAAATCGGCTTGATTAAGATTCTAGTCAACTGCAGAATGCATTATCCCATTGACCAAGTAAATGAAAATCCCAGAAATATGAAATTGTGAAAAAAAAAAAACTCGTCCAAGATAGCTGACTATATTGTTTTTCATACAAAAATAGATGCATTGCAACTTGAAACCACTAGAAGGATTTTGTCTGCAGAAATTTACATTGTCAAATTGTCTGAACACAGAATAATGGCATTTATTTCGCAAGAAATGTGAGAAGAAACAATATTTGAAAGCACCAAGTTGCATGAACTGCGAATTAAATCGCATGGTAACTAAAGCAATTACTGTCTTTCACTAGCCTAATGATTCTTCAAATCCCATAATTAAAAGAATATAGAGTAAAGTAACATGATTCTTGGCTAGGTAATGCGCGTTTATGGTAAACAGGGAAATTTTAGTGCCACTTTTACGTAAAATTCAGATTCCTTTTATTCGTTAATAGTTCATTTGCCCATTGAATTGTCATGCATCACCAATTCAGATGACTTTCAAAAGTTACTGGTTTAGATATGCCAAATTAATTAAGATTAGGCCCGAGTTAACGCTTATCACGTCTCTTTCTTGCTGCTAGGAAGCCCCATGGGAATAAGCTAGTTTTTCTTTTAGCATCACCAACTAATTGTCATTATGGATTAATTTTTTATTATCTTATATGACAACGGGGCATCGCAATGATAATTTTGAGCAGGCAGACCTTCATTCTGAGAGTTTAAAATTACGTTTCTTAGTTTCAAACTAACTAACACAGGCTATAGTAATTTATGTTTTTTTGTTTAATAATAATCTGCATTATCCACGCTATTTACTTTAGGCTGAATGCGGTAAATCGAAAAAAAACTAATTTACTATAAGTCACAGCAGTCGGTACAACGTGTTATTTCAATTTAAAAGCGCAGCATCCTTATGTGACTGAAATTCACTTGTGCATTTATTCGCCTCATCCGTTTTATTGTGTGAAAGAGGGCATTTAATAAGCTACCAATTTTACATCGTAATACAATGCAAATGATGTCGTTAAACGATTACAACTGTGCTGATAAATCAATTAAGGGTCAGCACACGAGGTAATTAGCATTTAAACTTTTGCTCTTCATTTCGCAATCGACGGTGTGGAAGAAGAGATTCAAGGAATAAGGTGAGATCATCCCACTTTTTAGCATTGCCCTGACCTGTTGCTGCGTCTTGATATATATAATCCCTGAAGTCAGCTAACACCTTGCATTTGACTGCTCACTCGCCGTAATAAGCAAGAATGCAGAAGCTTTTGTGTCTACTGCCCCTTATGTGCATTGCAGGGGTCTATGCTACGTCACAGAAAGACAGAAATGAGATTGAAGAATTTCACAGACAGATGCGAGAAGACGTTCAGCCAACCGCCAGCAACATGCACCTCATAGTATGCTAATAGATTTTCAACCAAGCATCTATATCAACCACGAGTTCCGTCTGTGTTGTTTCATGTCTCCAATATTCTGCTTTTTACACCTACTGCATGTCTTCTGCTTTGTGCTGATGTTAATTTATTTAATTCTAGAGCTATTCAGTTGAGCTGGAAGAGTTGGCGGAAGAATGGTTAGCACACTGTGATTATCGAAACCCAGACTCGAAGATGTTTCCGCAGTACAAAGGCGTTGGACAGATTTTAACGGCTCAACATGCTGAAAATCTCACGTTTGAAGACACTTACTATTATCTTCGAATCCAAAAAGACTACTACGATTTTGAGAACAACGAATGTGAGGATTATTGTGGTGACTATGAGCAGGTGAGCAACAATTTCTGATTGATTATAATTGCTGCTTCTATGCGAAAATATTCCCGCTCAGTAATTTTCAGCTGTTTTAATATCACAGGTATAACTGGTGAAATCGGTCAAACATTATCGTTATGCTTGTTGAAACTGCTCAGAAACTGCAAAGAATGTGCCGCTGTGGTGAAATGTTTTCCAAATTACGGAAATTAGATCATTTTAAAGTGCGATCTACAGCACACGAAAGTGCATTTGATTTGCCTCGTTGTTTTGCTATCTATAATTTTTTTTTCAAGATTGTGTGGGCAGAAACAAGGGAAGTTGGATGTTCTCAGCAAAGCTGTAAAGATACCAATGGGAAACCATTTAATCTAGCAATGTGTCTTTTCAAGCCACGGTAAGCTACTTAATTTATTCACTAAAATATTTTTACAGAGGTACTCTCTGCATATATATATATATATATATATATATATGAATGATAAATTAAAACATCCACTACTTATACGCTAATTGCAAAATATGGCTCTATTTTATGTTTAGTATCACCAACCAGCGAGATAGGCCCTATGAAGCTGGACCAGTTTGCAGCAAGTGTCCACTTGGCTACCGATGCCTCCGAAATCAGTGCTATGAAAATGCCTTGTTCTTTGAGTCTCGACAACTCGACACTTC
>UXSR01005922.1:0-12118 GCA_900604375.1 Mesocestoides corti
GAGTTAGGCATTCGCGACAGCTTGGAGTGGGTAAGAAGATGGTCGAGTGGGTTCAGCATTAACTGGGCACTATCAATCCAATGTAAACGCTCTCATAAGGAAGTGACTGAGTGACGGCGCGCATGGATAGGTTCATACGTGGGTTGAATCTTTCCGCATTCTGCTGTGGCCTCAGTAAAATTCATTGAAGTTAATAAGGGATGAAATATTATTAGCAGACAGACGGCCAGAGAGAACGCTGAGAGCTACTTGAGAGATACGTCCAAACTCAACGCCGACTCCTCTGCCTGGGTCAACTGTGATCACGTTGTGTTGGTACATGTTGTTGACACTTCACCAATTCACTTCACTTCAGCACAGGACCTATGGTGGATTCTCCATTATTATGCAAGTCAAGTACGAGGTTTTGAGTAGTGCTTGAAACTGCAGGAGGATAGATTAGTCGAGGTGACCCTTTAAATCTATCCAAGGATTAATTTAAATGTTAGCAATAATTTGACTGAATCAGCAATCAAAAACTTCCCTACGCGTCTACATGTTTGGCTCTGACGACCGAATTGAGAATAACAAGATTAGATTAGTTATGACATGTTTTTCTTTCTACAGCGTATTTTTTGTTGGCAGACCTCAAGGGTAGACTTATGTCGCACACAGCACAATTACTGCAATCCGCCCGAAGTATAGAACCTGTACCATAAGTTCTTGCTATATTAATATATTTTAAATACTTGCAAGTAGCATCTATTATCATGTTAATTAACTGATAATCTCAGTAATTATGAGGCTATCAAGTTTGTGAGATGATGGTATTAATGTCGGTGCAATTTGAGTAGTTAACAGCTAGAGTTTTTCCCGAAATTCTCAAACACTAGCTCTACTCTTGTAGCATATTACGAATTTGATCTTATGCAAACATTCGTATTAGAATCAATATTTTTAACATCATATTTACCAGATGACCTCCAATTAATTTTCAAAAATATTGCCACTTTTTTCAGATTCCACTGCGTTTCTTGGATCTTGTCTTTAGGAATAATCACTTTAAATAAAAATGTCTGCTGTCCATGTAGAAAAGTAAGATATTTGGGTTTTTTAAATTTAGAAATCTATGCATATCCCAATTAAGTAATTTAACTTTAAGATTTTCTTTATGTTTCCATAATGAGAATAATTTTTAGATTTTTGAAGTAACCATTTCGCTTTTTCATATAAATTTACCCACAAATTACTACTACAAGTAAAAGCGCTCACAATTCATTTGGCGACGTTCACCACAACACCATTACTCATATCTTATACATAATATTCCTCTGCCCTCCACATATACGGACTTCGAAGGCAGTCAATGTATTTTGACGGAATTCAATGTCGAGTAATGAAAATAAAAGAACACCATTTCAACATTCGGCATTCATGTTTGCGTTTCAAACAACGCTGTACATTGACTAAACACACAGAACATCTTTGCACCTTTAGGAAAACAAGTACCTTTCATCCGGATTCTTTAATGATAGGTTGCTTATCATCGAATATTGTCGCATTTTGGTGTTATCAAGTTAGAACTGTGGAAATATAAAGCAGATTTCAGTTGTGAGGATTGGCGTTCTTGAGAACTGAATTGCATTAATTTGGTACGAGAAACTGCCGACATACCACTAGTTTCGAAGTAGCCGTATTTTTGGCTGCATCTGATTCACGTGACTGATTATCGGGCATCGAGGCGAATTTGTTTCCTCCCGTCATGGCGCCGGAAAACATTGCAGATGGTGCTGGGTCTATCTTTGTAGGGGGCGATGGGGGTGCCAGTCGTGTTTCAGTTAAATTTGGCGGTTCATTTGGGAAACTGTGGATACTGGCAGGGTTGTTAGGAGGCCCATCTGCTCTAGGTAAACTGTAGGTTCCTCTCGGCACAAAGGCTGGCTGATGCAAAGAATTCACTCGACTGGAAGGTGAAATGAAACAAGGAGGACGAGTTGGAGGCAACAGATTGGACATGTCAGAAACGACCGAGGTGGTGACTGGAGGAAAAGCTGGCACCGACTGTTGATTAAGGGGTTGGCAATAGACCTGTTCGTGAGGCCCGGTAAAGGGTTTTGGAGACAGCAAACCTAAGACAATGTAGACAGTGAATCATATTGTGATATCTAGTATCAATATTTTTTAATACATCCCATTAATTTTTGGGAGAATCCTGGGCTAGATACCGCTAGGATCTAAGCACATACATAAATTTAAACATGAGTTTGTTCAACTTTTACATTGTTTTTAAGTCGAATGGTAGCATCTTAGACCTTACTGCCTGCCAATTTGCTTTAAACGCAATAAATATCTACATGGCCAGAAGATTGTACAAAAATCCTAGACTCCATCTGAAAATGTTCATCAGGCACTGCATCATATTTTACGTAAACGCTTACTAGTTCTGGTAACTTCATTCGTCTGCGTTGTTTGGTCTTGTATTTGCCTATCAGCGGTTTGCTGATCATTAAGTGCCGACCTTTTCTTGGAGTCCCCCGTTGAATCACTCGATTTTGACTTATGACACCTTGAGTCATGTCGAAGGCGTTTACTGGATTTTCGATGCTTATGACGGTGACTGTATCTCCGTGAGTGACACCCATGGTGTCCCCAAGCGTCAATCACTACAGGAGGTGGAGGCATATAGGCGGGTTGCAAAGGTGGCGGTGGTGGTGGTGGTGGTGGTGCAGGTTGATATGTTAAGGGAGGAGGTGGTGCGTGGTAGAAGAGTGAAGATAGCCCACAGTTTGCGTAGGGCTGAGAGGGTATTGGGTAGCCGGCTTGGTGTGATGTAAGTGGCCAGTGACTAAAAAGGGATTCACAACACTGTTCAGCTGAAAAGTGGGCAAAAGGCTGGCAATTTATCTCACATTAATTTGCATTTCGCATAGCATTTGCTTGCATTTAAAAGAGATTCGGATATTGAGATTTGTTATTTGGTCAACTACACGTATGACTCTCAACACACAAAAATTTACATAATAATCTAATAACCAAGGAGAAAAGCTTAGGAATAGCTTGTCTGTTCGTTAGCAAACACTGGTTTACTCACTCGTCTATTTAAAATAACAGCTGCAGGTAATGGGCTTAGTGGTCAGACTAGCAGGTTCTCTGGGAAGTTAAGTATTGCATATCCATTGAGAACTTCTGTTACAACACCTAATCACTGTTCTGCATAATTCTTGATTTTTACAAGCTTACGGTAACATTTGGGCTATTTAATTGTTATGATGGATATGTGCAAATATTCGATAAAAATGGCTTATCAGAGCAACTATAACTTCTTTAAGGCCTTAATTAACCGAATATTTGAAACACATAGAAAAAGACCACGGCAGAGTAAATATCAAGGCTGGTTCGAATTGATCCGTCACTTAACCTCGCTTTTTGTTGGCATCTGTTCCTAAATGCTCCGTAAACACGCTCTAAAGGAAACCATTATGGCTAGACGGTAAAATGAGCATTTGCCTGGTCGTGTTGCTTTCTCTCCACCACCATTATTTTCCGATTCACTGCTGTAGACCATCAACAGGATTGTAAATTAAACAATCGGTAAGCTTGAGGTGTTAGGTACGACTAAATGGGAAAACCCACGTCCTTTGAAGCTGCCTAACACACTAGCGCCACACGGTGGCACAGCATGACTAGAGGGAGAACATGCAGTCCTGTGGCCTTTTCAAACTTTCCTTTGTTATCAGGTTCTATGTACAGGAAAGATCACTAGAACTCCAAACTGATTTGTTCACTTCGACTTTTCCTTCACATGAAACTGATTCAAAACTCCGAAAAATGTTCTTTTTAAAGGTCCCTTCAGATGAAAAAATAAATGTATGAAGTAGGATACTCCGAACAAAACTTCCAACCAACAATAACTCCACCAAATCATTTACAGATAATAAAATAATTAAAGATCGCAAAAGAAGAGTCGTACCCGTGGTTGTAAGAGAAGTTACGGCTCGAGCTGTGCGTAAGACTGGTACCAGCGCAGTCACCTTCACGGCAACTGTGATGATGATGCGTTTTGCGTTTGTGGTGCCTTGGTCGCGACCCAGTGCGTTGGCTCCCAGAGGATGTCTGACTGTTTCTCGAGGAGCGTCTGGTCCTGTGAGCTGGCCTATGAGAATCAGACTTACCACTGCTATGACGAGACACGTGTCGCTTCTTGGGGCTCACGGTGGTGGTGGTGGTGGTGGTGGTGGCGGTGTCTGTGGCACTTGCTGTAGCTGCTGACGAAGTACCCAGGTCATTAACTGATCCAAGCTCGTCTTTTGATGTAGATCGTCTCTCGAGCTTTCGACAAATTTGAAAGAACATCAAGTTTGTAATATCCATGATAAATAAAAGAGTATACTGAATACAAATCTTCCTAATATTAATGGTTTGGACGAGTAATTATTTTGTGCAAATTCTGATAATTTAGTTACAGCAGGAAAGGTTTTAGTGCAAAGTCTTTGTTTGCTAGCAGCAGCACCCAAATAATTTACAATGAACCATGACCAATTATAAGGTGCTCCTACACAAACAGGCAATCATGTTATTACTTCGGATGTGTTTTTTTTATTCATGACTGACTGGCTCAACCTGGAAGTTTGAAATACAGTAAGTAAGGTATAAAATACCACCTTAACATACAAATCGCAGACAAATTCACATTGAAGACTTTAAAATTTCAGCATTATAATTTCTCAGTCCCATTTGTTCACAATGATGTCGCTTTTCCTATTGTTTACTAAGCATTCACTACAGCATAACAAAGGAGCTTGATTGCCCGAAGTAAAAGCACCTACAAAGTTACTAAGTAAAATCTAACCGTGCTTTCGAACATTTTGTGCTTTCCAATTCTTCACAGAGAGTTCTCAAATAAAATTACGCTTAAAAACACTGACTTTAATTTCGTCTACAATTCACGTTTCAAGTGTGTGCTTTTATTTGCATTGACTGACATTTCCTATACTTTAAGTAAGTATAAAAATTCGTAATGTTTTTAGGATCTGCCTTTATCGGTCTTATACGCAGCAGAGTAGTGACATTTAAATTTGTTTACAGTCTTTGACCAGATTTGGCACGTTTGGGTCGCTGTGCATTTTGTTCCAGCTATCTCAGCGAATTTCTACCATTATTTGATTTGTAGCATACTTTTGAAAGACGGAGTTCAATGAAAAATGATACCAAGACTTTTCCATTATTGCTGTAATTTGACAATTATGAGTTGAACTGCTTTAGAAAATAGTAAATAATGTCAACGAAATGTACATTTGCACACTCCAACAGTACAATACCTCACACTGAAGGACTTTACATCGTTCCATTAGAGCTTTCAATTCTGCTTCTATTTGTGTGGCATTGTTCACAGTGGTGGCATTTCTGCATTCTGGCTGAGTTAAGACTGCCGGTTGCGAATAGACATCATCGGATTTGCTAGAAGATAACAATATTTTACTGATTTTTAAGACTAGCTAACTGATGTTAAAGTTTAAAATAATCCATGACACGTGTATATTTTCTTTAATTCGACCTAGTAAGATAAAGTTTGTTTGTTTAAGGTTAACGACTGAACAAAGGAAAAGCTGTGAATTTAAATACTACATAAATGCTCAATTTCAACCTTTTAGTGACCATTCCATTTCCTCTAAGATTTATACAAATCGGGCGCTTGTAGAGATACGTCAGAAGTGATTTTTTTTTTCAGTCACAGACCCATCCAACAGAAGTATATTTTAATCTATAAAATTCCGTTTTCGCCTTTGATAGCATGGTTAAATCAAAACATAAACTATTAGTTAGTTGAATTTTTTAACAAGACAAAATTTCTAAGTCAAAGAGTCAGACCCTGTATCAATTTAAGGGTAGAACGTACAGCAGAATCCGAAAAGATGATGAAATAACCATAATACATATAGAAAACTTTTTAAACCAAATCCTTTCTTAGCAAGGAAAAACAGTTGCAACTAATTTGCTTAAATTGTAAGGTTTGACGGTGCCGTGCAGATTAACATTTCGTTTCATTGCATAAACGTCGAGAGCTTAGTTCAGCTGTAGGTTTTAACTCATTATCAAATCGAGAGTCGAACAACAGGTCCACTACCTTTTCAAGAGACAGGACCTTCGTTTGGGTGCTAATTCTGATGTTGATGACTTTTGATGCTTTGAGGGTGCTCCTGCGGTTATTTTCTCCGTTTCGTTTACACTGGCACCTCTGTGACACATTTCGTCTAAGAGGCAATCTCTCGTGTCATATTCGTAAACTTGATGGCGAATTCCGCTGGTAGCTTTACTTCTATCAAGCATTGCAGGAAGTTCCGTGCTAAGAGTAGACTTTCGCCTCAGCAGTTCCCTTTCCACACCCTCCGCAAACAGATTTCCTTCACCTTCGAATTCTACCCTTTTCTCTTCTTTATCGGAATTCGAGTCATGAGTGCTAGAGTAAAAAGATTCACTTAGCAAAGCAAATCATGAACAGAATGTTGTGCATCTGCCTTGCTGCATAGCATTGGACACTGAAATTATGCAACTGGAGGGATGGCAAACATATCAGGATGCTTCTTGGACTAATGTAGCAATCGCCCAAACTATCATACACTGGCAGGTTTCTGTGCTAAATGCATCTGAACTAGGGTCAGTATGTCAGTTTTAAAAACAATTTAAATTGGTCATTTTTTTAGAATACCTTTATTGAATTTGCTAATTAGACAATAAGAACTTACAAAATCCACGGAAAATTAGTTAGGGATTTTGGATAACTAATTTTAATGATTTAGAGCGTCAGGTTTGGATAAGGCCCTAATTTAACTTATTGGAATAAATCAACCAATCCTTGTTCAAGAAGGAACTCACATGTTGGAGGCCCAGGTTACCGTGTTTCTCATACCAAGAAACAAATGAGGAGCACCGATTGTCTTACCCTTTAATAAGGTAGAGAGCTAGAAGGGAAACAGCATTAAAGGCAAAAAATAATAACAAATCAAAAGATTTTGTACTTCTTCTGACGACACTTGATTAAACAGAGAACCTTGTGTGCTCCTGAATTCATGATCAACGTCACTAAAATGAAGGAAATAACTCTATAAGTACAAATTTGGTTAAAATGGGATCTAAGATTCCTGCGTGGAGACAAACTCACAAATACTGAATTTAGAATGCTAATCAAGTTAAGTAAAAGATCGGCGAAATATTAGTTTAACATGCATACTATTTAAAAGAGTGCCAAACTCTTCAAGTGGATAATATGGCTTTGATGAACTTTGAGTATAGTGAGCCACCTACTTTTAGATCACATAGTGGCAGCCTCATTAATGTGTCAAGTACAATAATTGAAAACTCGGGTTTAGATAAGATAAGTTACTACGCCGTCTAAGTATTTGTGTTCTGCAGGTGAATGCTATCATTCAAGACTCGAAATACTTGAGTCGAAATTATGTACTTTCTGGACGGCAAAAGGCTAAAAACTGAGATTAAAGCGACCGCAAACCATACCTGGGTTGCTAGGTGTTATTTAATTACGTCTTAAAAGATTAACTCTTTCAAATGCAAACTTTGTTGCTATGTGCCTTTGGTAAGAAAAGTCAAAACTTTCATCAATCTCCATTTTTAGAGACGGTTAAAAATTTCCGATTATTGATACCACGGAGGATGTGGACGTGAACAGTAAAATCTTTAAATTTCATGGATAATTTAAGCTAATACTGTATTGCACTAAACTATTTTGTCTTGCGATTTTTACAGGAATTATCATACAATCCGGCGCGTCGTCAAATGTTGACGAAGGAAGAATCCCACTGTTATTGGATGATTTTCAAAGTTATGCGAACAAAACCTCTCCCCAACTATTTAGTCATCGATCGAACCTGCGACCTACCCTTTGGTTTTGGTTCCATTTGTTTTTAGATTCTCTGGTGGGACATTGCTTGGGAGGTTTCGAGCGACTTGGTTGGCAGTGAATTGGAAAGAATCAATAGACGTAATGATCCTATTTTCCTTTGTCGCAGGAGGAGAGTAGTTAATCTCAAATAGGTGCTGAGCGGGCTACAACAACCACCAAAAAGCTAGTGCGCAAATGCGCGTATGATGTAGCAAAACGAGTAATATTTTCTACCCTTGTTTATTTTTGAGAATTGCCAGAATATGATAAAATAGATGCATTGCAAATCACAAGTGTCAACCTTGTAAAATGGCTAGGTAATTTAGACAGGTTTTTGAATTTTTCTGCAGAGCAGATTCCATAGAAATGTTCTAGATCCTGCGCGGATGTTTTGATGACAACCAGGTAACCCTGGCATTAGATAGAATGGAGTGGAGAAATCAGAATTAATCAGACACCCAAATAAACAATATAGTTAAGTGGCAGATAAAAATAACTAAGTGACACATCTTCAGTGGTTCTGTCGTTGCTTCCAGTCAAATATTTATCAAACATTAATCCAGTCTATTTCGATCATTCTGGGAGTTCTCTGATTTTAAATGCAAAAGATCAATTATGTTAAAACAACCCTGTATCCTTATTTTGTAAATCACATATTTTGGCTTCGTCAGTCCCTTTTTTTAAGATAACATATCCTCGGTCGCTGTACGTACGGATTCCATGTGTAGTCTATTTACTTTGAATGCACATCGCATGGGTAAGTCAATGAAAACAAAAATCAGTGAGTCTTAGAGAATCCTTTCGTCAAACTAATGACAGCAGATATATTACCAAACGCACCTACCCTATTGTGTTGCAAACCTTGATCAGCCGTCCAGCATACGTAAATATCGTTGTTTTCACCACTCGCAATTCGTCCAGCCGGGTGGCCTTCGGGTAAGAGTGTTCCAGAATCTATCGAAGTGTGGTCGTCCGCGTCAACATCTTTTTCCGCTTCTGCAATAACAGGGCTCAGTGAACGTCCAGGAACGACGTTTTGAGGTCTCTGGTTCGTTTGCATGGCTACTCTCGTGGCGATATGGCCAACCAATTGTTGATAAGTGGTTGTACCTTTTATGACATTTAGTTTAACTGGTTCGTCAAAATGATTGACGCCGGGCACAAGATTGACATCTAGTACAGGCGTTTCAATTGTAGTGGCCATTAGTTCACCAGCACTTGGTCCGGATAAATTCAACTTTGGAACCTGAGGTGATTTTCGCAGATAGAGTCGGCTTTCTTCCTTTTTTTTACCATGTAAATATGAGGGGGAAATGATGGTTGCACTACTGAATTGTGATCGATCTGCCGAAGGACCCTCATTCAAAATGACGTAATTTTTTCCAAGATCTGCAAACAAAGGCTGGCCGGCAACGACTGGCTGCTTTTCTGCATTGGAAGAAATCGAGTCTGTGTCGGTCAGCCGATTCTGTCTCGGCGGTGTTGCAGAAAACTTTGTCATCTCAAGTTCTCCCTGATTTCGATCGATTTTATTGTCTTCAACATTTTCATAATCATAATTTGGGATTAAACTATGTATCATACTATGTTCTTTTATTGATAAATCTTTGCTATCTTGATAATTATTTGGTCCACCAATGGGCATGGTTAAGGAAGAAGAATTTACCTCAGTTTTTGTGGCTTTGCAGGAATTTTCTTTTAGTGCGGGAGACAGCGGTTGCGTTCCTAAGTCTTTCTGTAAGAATGGAGTAATCTCGTCACAAGAATCATAATTTCCGAGCCTATTATGTTTATGAGTTTGATGAGATGAGCAAAAATTCAAATAATTAGACCCGGCTTTAATATTCAGGTTTTCATTTAATTCCTGTACGTCTATTTGAAAGGGATTCGTATCATAACCAACGTTTGGGCGCCTTTGCATTGCTGGGAAGATTGACAGATTATTTTCAGTGGAAAATACTTCGCCTTTGAAATCCCGACTAAAATTAGATGGCTCTAAAAGCATGGAAACACTTTTGAGGTAACGAAAGGTCACCATATTGTTTGCTGGGTGATTGTGTTTATTGAAGGGACACTTTGTGGATAGTTGACTATATTTGTATGTCTTACATTTCACTGAATCCGATTCCTGGAGAAATTTTTGTTTAAATGACAAGGTGGAATCGAAGACAGCATTATCATATGTAGAGATTTTGGGTACACTGACCTCAGCATGAATGCCGCGGATTAGCTTTTGTTTTGCAAAACTCACTGGCAAATTTCCAACAACAAATCCGCAAATGTAAATCAGCGAGTACGTAAGTTTGCAAGCGTTTGAATCGACGCGCGAACCAGGAAGCCAATGGTTAGGTCTGAGAGGCACAAGGTAAATGAATTCGGGTTTAAAGGACAGTGGTCCCTTGTAATTTCGTACATGGGATTTGTTGGCTAAAAAAACCTTTTGCTTAATTGTAAAAGCACCATGCTTAAAAGAAAGGAAGCTTTTATTCGTAGTTATAGTGGCGTTGCTAAGTTTTTTGTAATTTTCAAACATTCTCTTGTTATCACCAAATCCCGAAATGTCCTTAAGTGATAATGTTTGTTTGAAGGGAGCGATTGACGCACAGTCAATGTTGTGACTGGGACTGAATCGAGGAGCAGAAGCTGCACTATTCTGAAGTTTATTTTCTGGTGTAGAGACGAAACTTGATAATTGGCTAACGCCAGGATAAACATTTAAACAATGATCAATGCGCTTTGAGCAGGTTTCAAGTTTCTCCAGTTGTCTTATCTCATACTTCTCGTCTTCATGTGAGTGAATCAATATTTGTTGAGAGCCGAAATTGGATAGGCAGGGTTGACCAATATTTTCTCCAGTTTTGCACGGAATGTGTGGCATTAAGAAGTTTGCAAGCGTGCCCCTGTCTGTTGGAGCACATTGTTTGCTTACATAGCTCTGAGTTATTTCAACTGAAGGTTTTTTTGAAAACACTGGTTTAGAAATTATTTGCATTTGACATGTTTCTACCGCACAAGGCTCATCCAACTGTGGTTCCAGCAGTCGTAGAAATGGTCGTGCAACGTAAAGATGCTCCATTTGTGACTGTATTCAAGTGGGTCAAGTTGAATAATCGAAACATATATGAGTCCTTTCAAAATAGTGGCACTGAATGAAAAAAGGGCAAATAAGCTAGATGTAGAATTTAAAGCAGAAATATTTGAAATAGCAATATTCTCGTCTCAGTTAGAAATGTCACAAGATCAGAAGTCCACCACTAGGCCATATTGAAAGCCTGGATATTTTGCTCATAAAATTGTACATTTTAGGCTTGCAATGCCCAATCGTACCATGCATTTCATGCAACTCACAATGTGTCACTTAATATGGCTCTAGTTTTACTAAAATATGGAAACTGCATGTAGCTCACTGGCATAACCTAGGTCAAAACACATTGGTTACCCCTGGCATGATAAAGTGAATTTGTTGAAATTAAGTCTATGTAATGCTGCCTCAATGTGCAAACATGCAGAATTAACGTTTGTCACTTGCTAAAATGTATAAAGTAAGTTTGATTTTATCCTAGTAAGGTAGAGCGTCCTTTCGAGGTTTGCGTTATGAAGCTCCAGATTTAGTGAAATTAAGAGGCATGGCAGCAGCAGAATTAAGTCAGTGTACAAGAAATGGACCAACAAACAGCAATCTTTAGAAAAAAATTTGCAATACAAAATCCAAGAGAATCGCTAAACATCAAATTTTTATTCGAAATGCCATATAAATTTCGCAAGAGAGAGGTAAGAGAAACGTTAAGGCTCATTCTTAATTGATTTTTTTTTAAATTTTGCCTACACAAAATGACTAATTTTGCGAAAAAAAACATTGCAGAATCTTCAGAAATCAAAGACAGATTAAAGTTTATGAGCAAATATTAACAATGGGCATACTTTCGAAAGCTTAAAGGGTAGAAACAATATGTGGAAGCAATATATTACATTTTTCGAAAACAGGGTGCTCATGCGCACCGTATTACTTCCTTCTAACCTATCTTATAAAAGCAATTGTAAACAATCCTTCGTACCTAGATGGACGATAAAACATTTTCATTGACATGATCGAATAAAAAATTGTGGCAATGAAAAAAATTCCCTACAAAAAATTATAGAAGCATTAAAACGATTATGTCGAACTAAATACACTGTAAAATTACGCTTATCCGTTTAACATGTAAAATTATGCATTTGTTTGATTGTTCCATCACATTATGA
>UXSR01005923.1:0-14080 GCA_900604375.1 Mesocestoides corti
GGATGACGCAGAAGTTTTTCTTTGGCTCTCCAGGCGGTGTTAAGGCCTTCTGTCATCGTATGGTTTTCGGACAGTCGGTGGGGTCGCAGATAAGAAGCTGCGATTGTGCTGGTTTACAGTTGCACTAGTGCTGGTCAAAATCGAAATGGAAACTCACGTGCTGAGGAACACTCCGAGTTCGCGTGCATCGCGGGAGCCATGGAGCCTCATTCGCAGGCCCACCGATCTCCGCGGGCTCGGCTTCAACCTTTTTTGGGGCCACTTTCGAAGGATCCGGGTCTGCTGCCTTCTTTGTCCTCCTCTGTTTCGCCTCCTTCCTCGACCTCGGTTTGACATCGGAAATTGGTTTCATGACATTCGCTGGAATGTGTGCAGTTCCGTGTTTGGATGTCGAACCAATGGGCGACTTTGTAGGAATCTTAACTTCTCGAATACCCGGTACTGTTCTCGGCAAAATTTTTATCGTTGCTTGCTCCTCTCCTTTTAAATGCATTCGCTTTTTTGCTGCATCTAATAATTTATTTCGGTCGAGTTGTTTTTTCTGGCCCCTTTTATGATTCGACTTTCGTTTTTGTACGACGTGTAAGCAGTCATCTTTCTTTTGAGCATGATTACCGTTACCCTTTAAGGGCTTCTCAGTGGCCACGCACAAAGATGTCGACTGCCGGAAATCTCGGACGATTTGCAGTCCAGAAGGCCACAGAGGCACAGAGCGACGCCTCACGCGACTACTGGAGCTCGTGAGTGGCATTAACGACAACGGGGCAAGGAATCCCCGATGAAGTGGGTCCACAAACTGTCTGCTCCATCGTAGCTCTCTTAGACATTCCGGACACATCGGCTTAGGTACGAAAAAAAGCGGATCCTTGTCGTTTCTTGGCTCATCCTCTAGTGAAGGTGCTGGAGGTAAGGAAGGCTGAAGCAGTGGATCTTCATTGTGAAACTCTGGAGGACCATTTTTCTCTGCTGGTGGTGGTGGCGGCTGTTTCTGAGGTGGATCTTCCTGTTTTAGTTCCTCCAGACAAGGCACATTCTGTTGATGTTGTTGGTGATGATATTGGTGCTCGCGGTAGTTAGGTTCTTGACATTGTTCCCGTTGCGGAAACCTGTCCTGACTGGGTTGACAATGCTCTTCATTGCTGTACGTCTGGGGATCTCCGTGGTGACTCTGTTGGACATGGTGATAGGTGGGACCAACCTCTGGCTCATATTTGCGATAATGACAATGATGTTGCGTGTGCTGTGGTGGTTCCGTCTGTTTGGGTGGTTCGTTGTACATGTGGAACTCTTTAAACCTACTGGCTTCGTCAACCCGCTGTCCACTGTGTAGATAATCAAAGGACGTGTCATGGAACTCAGGGTGATAGGACGTTTCCCCAAGCCAAAAGGAACTCTGATCTTGCGACTCGGCCGCATAGTTCGCATGTACCGCCGTTGGTGGTGGCGGTGGTGGAGGAGGAGGTACTGGCTCGAATACTGTCGATAAAAACTAAAATAAATAGGCAAAGCTGCGAATTTGTTTCTGAGACCTAAGTTCGTAGCCACAGAAGGGCTGTCTAACAGGAGATATTCTCATGGCTATTTGAGGCAATAAACAGCCATTATCTCTAATTAAGCAGTGACACTGTTTAGTGACTGAAATACAGTCGAACTGAAGCGTATTCCGAATTACCGGGGTACAACTTTGCTATTACATCAGTACGCATTGTCCAATATGCACGACATTTTGCATATTTTCGACGGAAATGCGTTAGTCTCCAACCACTTGTGCAAAATGGTGACAATATGAGTGATTTCCACTATCTGAAACGACAAAGATATCGTTTTTTCCAAAACTAATCTTAACACAGATATCAGCAAATCAGTTAGTAACACTGTGTCTGGTTTTAGTAATCGTTAATTATTAAAATTGTACAAACCCTACTAGCCAACATTTTGACTGAAAGTCTGCATGAAAACTCGTGTGATGTAAATAGTCAGTGTAATAATGCAAAAGATCAAACGCACTATGAAACATTTGACTGACCATTCCATAACTAAGTTCATGTTTGACCCGTTTGAAAAATGTGGCCCACCAGAACGCCAGCACACCCTCCGCTTCAGCAACCGTGAAACTACTGTCAGAGCTTTCTAGTCGCTCAATGGCATGGCATATCGCGCCATCATTGGCAGCCATTCGGTACTTCCAGGGCTTCTCCAATCCGGCGAAATGGGCCACTTTAACCTGGTTGCCGAATTTCTTCCAGGCCGGCGGACGGGTGTAGAAGACGGGACGGTCGGGAAGCGGTATCCAACACGAGCAATTGTAAATGAAGGGCAAGTGCCTGTCTAACGTCTCCGAGCCCCAGCCACTAAAATATTCATTAAGAAGACCCTAAAATGTAAAACGCATACTGTTGAGATGAACTTGGGACTGGGCAGTACGAGCGGCATAGTGGTTGAAGCGAAAATCGGATTACTTACGAAGTTGCAAGTTCGGCTATGATTAAGTAAGTCACAAAATCTTATACGGTGAAGCGACAGCTCGTAACGCTAGATCTGCGTCGACCTCCTACATGACGCCATACACGTTGCGTTACAAAAGATGAATCGGTGGCCATACGGTGGGTTGGGGTGACGAATCGCCTTGAAACAATTGTGCAGCCTTTACAAACTTCACTGACAATCTGTTCCATCGCCAAAATAGATATGCCCACTGATCTGATGCACAGTGCAAAATAATTCCACCAATATCATGCGGCAGCGTAGTTTACAGCACGAGGTCAAATAAGCATTTGCTAATAGTATGAAGATCATTTCTACTTGGCGTAGATTTGCATGATTCAATGAATTGTTGCTTTTAGAAGAAACAAACTTCAGCTGCTGCTTTGTGCCATTCTGATAAACAAATGCGTGATTTTGAAATGGTTATCATGTCGATTTGTGGCAATTTTAATTTCCGTTGTAAACAGTGTAGTGAATCGTGATAATTTGCGATCAGCATCTGTATCCAAGGCTGTTCAGTCCCCTTGGTACTTCACCTATTCTACTGTTCCACATGGCTGTTCAGCCTTTCCTCATGGTTTATGCGGCCCAGTCTGAGCGGGCACCCGTTTGCGCACAATTCATCGCGCCCACCTGTGACCTACACGTGTCCACGACCCTGGGCATGCACGCCGACACAACAGCGCAACTGGGTTGAGCTACTTGGTAAAAATAGTGGCGGTCGCCGCCTGTCTTCTAAAACTCCCCGAGCATCTGGATCGGGAACCGGGCCTTCATAAGTGGCGGTCCCAATGTGAATTCGAGACGCATGGCAGGACTTATACCGGTGAGCGCATGCACTTTCAAAATGCCTTAGGTCAGCGGCCCCAAGCGTCAGGCGTGAACAGCAATTGTACTTGCCTAGGTGAAATAAAATTCATTTGTAGTTGTTACTACATTATCATTGTAGTGACGAGTTCTTGATTAGCTTAATCGGTTATGAATTCGCACTGCCGGAATGCCCATTTTCGCCGTAAGGAGTACTGTGGTACCAAGTATATTTGCTAGAGACGGCCAAACACATAAATATTTCTAATGACTTGTTTGAGGTTATGCCAATTCAGTTACGTCAGTAACATTATCTAGACCGGTTGGTATCACATGTAAATGAAGCCTAAGACAAACTCTTCTGGGCCAACAAAGTGCTTTAGTAAAAGGATATATGTTAGAAAATGAAACAATAAAATACGGTTACTGGGTTCAAAGAGAGAACCTTGTTTGCTTGGAGTTTTGCTTGTCAGGACTCCAATTTGGCCAAATTCAATTCAGCACTCCAACCTTCTCATTAGCCCTCGAATGCCCTAGGCGTCTAACTAAAGAAGCATGTGGGCTTAGTGCGTTTTCCCAGTTCAATACGTTGGGGCTAACTTTAAGTGTTTCGTAAGTCTTTATAGGATCAGAGTTAAGTGGTGTCAAAATCGTGAGAATTCTATGTGACGTGGGATTGCGGTGTAGCAGTTTCCGAAATCGCATCGATTTATACTTGAAAACATGTTTCCTGGTAAAGTGTTTATGGTCTTTTCGGCTACGACCACATGACTAGACAAAATCAGGGTCCATCCGGTGGTCAGAACTTGACGCAAATCTACTCGTCCCCTTCTATTATCCCTTGCTTACTTGCAGACGCAACTTAAGTTTTCAAGGTTAACACATCATTGCAATTCAGCCAGAGGTTAAATGCCCAACTCCAAACTTGACCCGAAACCTCCTTAGAATGTCTTTTTCAAGCTATTATCAGCGTTTGCTGTCTAGATGAAAGGTGAACCTAATTCCACACAAAACTAGCTGCATGTGATTTGACCCGATTACCAGATGCACCAAGAAGTTAATCCATTTACAAACACATTTGTTCGAAAAGTCAAAATATTCGCAGCGAGTGCAACAAATTAAAAGAGTGTGAAATTTTGCAGATTTATTCAGCAAATTTCTACAAGTTTCATGTGGATTTGTACCAGTGTTTGTTTTGCCCACAATCACGCAAAAGTGATTCATGTTAATAGTGGTCACAAATTTAATGAAGAAGAGTGTCGATCGTATGACTACCCAGCGTTAACTTTCAGAAAAATCAAAGCCTCTAGATGCATTTTCACCCTACTTACAAACCGTAGAAAAATAGGTAAATTCCGAATAGAGCACATGAACTATCTCAAAGCAGCCGAAGCAATCGGGTAAAGTGTGTAGTACAATTCGATTCAACTGCCTAGTTTTTGAATCACAATTTTGAATTTAGGCATAAAATCACTCACCATCTGCCGCCAGAGAGAATCCAACTTTAGAGTAAAGGGGATGGAAGATAACTAAACTCCCCAAGATGCTGCTTTTCTTGCAAAAGTGCTAAACGATGACAGCAAAGTTATTCATTCACATGTGCTTGAAAGGACCGCTGTACTCTGCTTGCTAGTGAAAGATGTTTTAATCAATCAAACATTGCTGCGCGATGTTTAGGTGTTTATTTATGCATCGACTGGCGCAAATGCACTCAAATCCATTCGAATCTCGCTTCTCTGCCTGCATTCCCTCAAATGTATTTGACGGTGAGAAGGGCGCGTGTCGTCGTGTTACAAGGGTGACGAAAAAGATTTTCTACCATCATTGGCTTTAACACTTTTTAACCCGAATACTCCAATTTGATTCATTAACTGACCAGCACCAACTGGTCCTTAGCAGAGTAGAAAAAGTGATTTTAACTTCTCTACCTGGAGCTAACCGAGATTTACTAGAAACTTCTCAGGTGTGCTGCCTTTTGCAGATGTCAATGATGTGCAAACGCTAATGAAGTCCGTGTGCAAGAAACACGACCGACTGGTCGCTTTTATTACCACATTACAAGGATATTTATTTTGACCTTGCAAGTGACTACGTTGCGCAAATTTTAATTCGAAGTGTAAACAATTTAATTTGACTGTTCGAACACAAATTAGCCAAGTCTCGAAGGTGACAACTCCGGTGCATGTTTTGCAATACTGAGTCATCGTTGCGTTCAAAGACAATTCTACGTGTTGATTGATGTACTTAGTACTTTTACCAGGCATGGACAGGCCCTTCTTCATCATCGTACCGTAAACTCAGTAAAGGTGAGTAGAATGATAACTATGTGTGTCCTTCTAACTGATGGCAAAGCGTCTTAGCGTCCCTTCTCAAGTACTCCACCTCAGCATTAAAACGCCAAATCCTACTTAAAAAGACCACACAGGTGGTATGTTTTGAGTCGTCAGTGCTCATTGCTAAGTTTATTTGCGATAACTTACTTGATCACCACCGTCGAAACTGCCCTTGGTCTTTGCAAGTTCGCACAACTCGGCGAAGGTTTTTAAGCTTGGACGAAAGACAAAGACTCCAGAATTAAATATGTCTGGCCAACTCGCGTCAGGTGCTGCACTCAACTCCTCCCGATCGAAGAGATCATCAATATTTTGTAGCACCTACGAGAGACACAAATGACTGACTGTAAAGCCATTTTGTAGAATACCGCAATTTCCACTGATGGGCTGATTTTTGGTTGACATACTACTGTCTTGTCATTGGTTTAGAATCAAGGAAATGCAGTAGAGTAGACGGTGTTTTGAATGATTTCGATCGTGCCATAGCCACACGAAAATCGAGGGACTTGTTTCAGTATCCTTTGCTTACTTATGAAGCTCCAACGTTAAAACGAAGACCCAAATCTTACATAATCGTCTTTCGATTTCGGCTAATCTTAAACCCATGGGCTGAAATCTGCTATTCCTAGCTTTTAAGTGCTACTGAAATGTTGGATAGATGACCAACCTGTTGGAGTCTAGTGACAGTTTTGCCTTTTGAAAACTAAAATTAAATTAATTTCTAGGCAAAAATGTTTTTCCTGTTTAATCAATGAGCTACAATCCGTCAAACTCGGTTAATGCAATTTTTTGGTGTAAAATGAGGAAAACATGATTATAAATCTCTGAATTTGAATTTAAGGCTGAAATCCAACAGAGCAAGTTTTTGTTGTGCATTTTGGTGAAAATTTTCAGTTTGTGCTTTTCTGTACTGATGTGCCGTTAGAGAACAAAGCTTAAGGCTGAATTAGGAAAAAAAAGTCTTGAAAAGTTCTAATTTAAGATTTTGCTTTGTGCGTTTTTAGAGTTTTGCCCACGGAAAATCGTGTAAACACGGTCAGCGTGTAATCACATATTGAATGTTGTAATAACTGCCTGACGTCTAACGCTATAAGTCTAAATTAACCTTGGTTTAGAGAAAAACTAGGTTTATTCTAGTCAATTGTGTGGTGGTTAGGTCCGTGTTGCGGTACCGAGTTCTAGTCGTGGTCCAATGCACAGGGTACAAACAACGTTCATTGTATATAAACAGGAAATAACAGTTCGGTTAGACCACAACGTTTGGCTGGCTATATCTCATAAACAAAGGTACGAAATGTCTTTTTATAAACTGTCGTGTATCAATTTGGAGTTGACTTACTACTGATTTTACTCAACATGACAATATCAAACGAAGGAACAAAAATGCGGTCATCGCCGCGCGATGAATTAATTAAGATTTCCTACTAAAATTTGATTTGGATTAAATATATGATAAAGGTTCACTGGGAACTTGATCCTGCACCGTCCGCTGGGGTTGAAGGCAATGAAGAGCGCGTTCAAGATAGGACACAAAAGGATTCACATGTTGATTGGATACAGCATTTCATTCCTATCTGCAAATTTGCGAATGTAAATCAAACCAATTAATTTCAAAAAAAGATCCAAAACGTTGTGCACACTTTTTAATCCACTGTTCAAGTATTATTATTATTATTATGTGCTACTTCCAGGGACCTTTAAGAAAAATTAACCAACATCATTTTAATCTGGAAATGGAAAATCCTTACACACTCAATGCTCTAAGTGTTTGAAATCCATGGCCGCAGCATTACACAAAAACCTTTTTTGTCTGGCATGGGACATCCTATAATGCATAAGGAAAATTTAAACAATACTGCTCGTTGTTGCTGATATTATTCCACGTCTAGAAGAGCACACGCGGATGATTGGCGCAAAGGCAATCCAAGGCTGACATGCGAAGGTTTTTATAATAAACTGGGTAAATGAACCCAAACGCATTCTTCAATAAACGACTTAGTTTTAAAACACTCCAATTCGTTTTGTCGTGTCATCTTTTGGCATCTGCTCATTTGGGGTTAAAAAACGATCTTAATTAAATGCTAAAGGACACTTTTACAAACATTGAAATCATTGTCCAACAACGCAAATTATTAAACATCTCGTGATATACATGATTAGTTTTAAAACGTCCGGTGCCTACCGCCAATTCACACGGAGCACATTTTCCAGCTCTTGCACTTATAATTCTAATTGTCTCTAAAGCCCATTGTTTACACTGGACATAAAATGCTGCTATAGGCACACGACGCCAACTCGAGAACTCCCGTTGTTACCCAGAAACATACTAATAATTTTATTGGGGATGCAACAGAAATTAATACGGTCGCATTTTGGAATGAGACTAAAGTAGTGCATAATTATATGTGACATATTAAACCGATTTGGTTCATGTTGCAGCAGAGAAAATATTCTCAAGTTAATTGTGTAAAAGGCACTCGCCTCATGCATTACTTCATAGAAATCTTAAACACAGACGCATTTACTTTTATACCGTTTGCTATGATACCCTTTTAAAACCGATGTTAAAGGATTTGAAACTTTGGAAAACTCAAGGTCTTAAAAAATTCTTTCTTTTCACATTATAGTAATGGTGTATTAGTGGTATACACTAGTAGCTCTATTTTAGTAAAATCGGACCTAATGCAAGGCCACTGATTTTGCTCTTCATTGGGCTTAAAGCAATTAAAAATATTGTCTACACTCCAGTTAGTGATAAAAAAGGCTCAATAATCGGTAACTTTTGGCTTGATTTATTAGTTAATTACTTTCGTATCGTTTGAGGTACCAATACAAAGTATCTGGTAATTACATTTTTTTGATATCTGAGAACGAAACAAAATCTAGTGGTTGGGAAAACCTATTTGTTTAATCTTTAATATAAAGCAGTTGTAATACACGACCACTATGTGCTTAGTTAAAGTGAAGCGCAATCATTTTGTATCGTTTGAAAAAGATTTTGCAATTAGTTGCACTTAAATGAATTGAAGCTCAACAAACTGCTTCAAACACTAATGAGAGACGAATAAGTGCAAAATTTTGAGGTTAAACCAGTAAAACTCCAAAGTGACCCATGTCATTCAAAATGCACTCATGTATTTTGTCGATTAAACAGTTGTACCAAATGAAAGACTTCACTTATACCACTGAATAAGCAGATGTATTGACAGGAAAAAAATTAACCGACTCCGTAACAAAATACACGGTGAAATTAAACCTATAAATAACACAAAATAGACTACAAAATTGCACTATGAATGTTGAGACCCTTAGGGTAAAATTTGTACAAATGAAAAATTTACATGCGCAGAAGCATTAAGTTATATTGCAGCATAGTTAGAAACAATGTTTTGTGCTTGCATTCATTAACATGCAGCTCCGTAAAAAAGCCATCTTAGAGCTCTAAAAGTATGTGCGGCTCGAAAGTTATTCATAATTAACTAAAATCACATTCTCCTGTAGCAAGGTATAACATGCTTTTTCTACAATTTTCAGCGAGCTGGTATTAAAATGTAAGAGGTTATGCATCTTGTATTAAAGGAATTAGTGAGATTAATACAGCCCTGAGCTCACACAAGCACCAAAACTTAGTGTGACTGGCATGATTACAAACACGAAAATGCATACTATGGATAGTTTGAACATAATATTTCAGACATTTTACGACCAGAAGCAAAAATAATTTGATTTACTGCATGAAGGTTTGTGCCTCGTTAAAATTTTGGCACCCATTCCTGTGTGCCAAAATAACGCTTACTTACAATAGTGTCTGCATCAAGAAAGACTCCTTTCGTAAATTCGATCAGTTTCCAGCAATACAATTTTGAATAGGTTATTCCAAGTTCCGGTCGCCTAAGCAGGCTCAAATTCCTTGTGTTCAAGTTTTGTAAAGGCTTCACAACAACGACATTGTCAAAAACACCACGGAGAAGTTCACTAGATTCAAAAACAATACATGGATTAAAGATCCAAATTATTGTTAAAAGACGAGCAATATTAATTTAAAAAATATTTAGATAAAAAGGCGCAGTTCTACAGGAATGTAATTTGATAAAATGAAAGTCAATAACCATGTGGGTGCATAAATTGTTCTGTAAAAATAAGACACCTTGTAGCTGAAAGCTCTTTTGATTCAAACACATAGAAAAACCTTTTGCGAATTTGAAATCCCTTAAAATAAAGCAGTGTTTCTATTTGGGCAAAAACTAATACAAACCGAAAATTGTGCGGAACGCCTTCAGTGATAATAATTGTAAGCTCATTTTTCGTTCCGGTTTGTCGCAGGGAATGGCCAAGTATCAGAGCACCAATCGCGTAGGCATCGTTTGTAGCCAATGTAACAAACGTTAAGCGTCCTTCTATAAAATTGAAAGCCCATTGTTTGCCCAATTATTAGGGTAATCATGAATAACTACATGAGTATCGAAAATTAAGGGGAATGACACACGTAAATAGGAAATTTTATGACTATTTTAATCGCAGACAAAAGGCTTAGATATTCGCTGCATATTTATTATAATTAAGTATCAAACAAAATCTATAAATATGAACATTAAAAAATATTTATGTGTAAATCGTACTCATTTCAATGTACAAAATTATCTCAAAAAATTACAAACTTTAGTTGAACATTGAAGCAAATTGCACAAAGATAAGCGCAAGTGCAATGAAAACAAAAAGAAAAAATGAATTTTTAGCAACTAATGTTATTAATTAAAAAGCAAAATTGAAATTATTGATAATAAGGAAAATCGCGAAATATTAACGAAAATATGGATGAAAATTATGATTCTGACTAAAACACCAAAACTGTTATCAAAATATTCCTAACTTTAAACAAAATGCAAGCAATAACTTATGAGAAAAAGCAGTGTTGATACCAGCTATCAAACCATAATTACAAAAATTTAAAAAAAGCAAATTGATTTTGAGTTTACTGATCAGTATGGCAATACCTATGCAAGCAAAAGAATATAAGTTAACATACTTAGTTCAATTACATTTTTTTAAACTATTAAGGAGCGGTGATGTTTTATGAACCACTCACCAGTCATTGTCAGACAAGTTTATTCGAAAGCGTGGACCAAATCGCTTGACCTATTAATAGTTGCACTGAACAATAAACAATATTTAGATAAACATATAAAATTTTACAGTTGAAATGCATAAATGTGTAAAATTAAATAATAAAAATGTGAATAAACTAGCAAATTAATCACATAACCCGAGATAAATATGTAAATTAATTAATATCAGATTGCTTTAGAACGAATAGCTGTCGCTCCAACACAAATACCTTAGATTAATTTTAATCCATTTGATGTCTCATATACGAGAATTCATTAGATTACAAGAATTTAAGCTCGCTACTTACGATCTTGTTAACCACGCTACCTAAAAAAACCATGCTAAATTAATAAGGAGAACTTATAATAATTTGGTGGGGCTTCTGCACGGATTATTACAAATGCCTTCAAATAACATAACGTAACCTTCTTTTTGTACAATAATAATGAAATTTGGGGCTTAAACTAAGCTAAACAAAACACTTTTACACAGTAAAATATTTTTGGAATATGAATATTATGAGACTAAAACTTTGGTTCATTTTTAAATTTTTGCAAAAAATTGTTCTAGCAGAAATTAGGGCATGCAATAGAATTTAGAGCTCCTGAGCCATAATGCAGCAGCCATGAAATGTCATGAACTACAAATTTCTCTGTAAACCAATTTGGACAAATTAAATTTATCGATTGCTGTTATACTCAAACTAGTAATTACTTGAACAAAGTTATTTTAATATACAAATTTAAGCTTAAATAAATTTGTAAACACTTTGGAAAATATTTTGGCTTAATTTATTACTTATTGCTCACTGTTTTAATAAACTAACTTGGAATGCCGAATGCAGCTTCTCTCCGGCGGCTTTATTAGAGGTGTGGGCGGAAGCTTCTTCTTTTTCAGGCTATGGCTGTCGATAAAGACAACGATCGAGTTATCGTGTGTGATAATGGAACAGGGGTACTCTTGTTTGAAAAAGACGCTTACATTTCTAGTTTGTGAAGTGTGGTTATGCAGGATCAAACTTTCCCGAATACATTTTCCCATCTGTTCTCGGCCGGCCAATTCTCAGGGCGTCCGCGAAGGTGGGGAATGTCGAAGTGAAGGACCTCATGATCGGTGATGAAGCCAGCGAATTGCGGTCAATGCTTGAGCTTTCTTATCCTATGGATAATGGAATTGTTAAAAATTGGGACGACATGAAGCAGTTATATGACTACACATTCGGTCCAACGAAACTCAATATTGACACAAGGCACGCAAAGATCTTACTTACGGAGCCTCCCTTTAATCCAAAGCAGAATCGGTTGAAAATGATGGAACTTATGTTCGACCACTATGGTTTCAACGCAGTTTATATTGCCATTCAAGCAACACTAACTCTCTACGCTCAGGGTATTTGTCTTTTTGTTTTGTGGTCTTGGTAATCATAAAAGCTATATATCGTATCGTAGTGTCGTCGCTGTCCATGTTGCATATTTTAACGTTTTGCAGGTTTAATGACTGGTGTTGTTGTGGATTCTGGTGATGGCGTTACCCATATTTGCCCTGTCTACTCTGGACATACTCTTACACATCTGACAAAGCGTCTTGATATCGCTGGTCGTGATATTACACGTTACCTTATAAAGGTAATGTTATTTCACCTGATTTTGAAACAGGTTTTGCTTCCTAATATGAATCATTAATCCCGTTAACTTATTGTAGCTTCTTTTGTTGCGTGGATATGCTTTCAACCAGACTGCTGATTTTGAAACCATCAGGCAAATGAAGGAAAAGCTTTGCTACGTTGCTTATGATGTACAGCAAGAGCAGAATCTCGCTCTTGAAACAACCGTTTTGGTTAAGAAATACACGGTATTTCCTCTGGGTCATATTGACCACCCTCTTTCTATGCTGTTTTTTTACATTATGCATTTGTAGCTTTAATATTTTTTGCACATACTATTTCTAAATATTGAAGCAGTAGCGTTGTTCGTAAATGTTATGTGTGGGAAGTTAACTTACGTTATTCTATTTGTCAGACTGGTTTAGCTTAAGATTGTTTCCTGGTTATTATAATTATTTGGTTTACGCAAAAATGCGGTGATTTCTCTCTCAACTTTGTAGTTACATGATGTAATATCCTGAATTAAAGCACTATTTATAGATTTTTGGCTGATCATTAATCGACTTACTGCTAAATACTCTCCAATCAGCAACTTATAATATTGATGTAGATGGGGTTTCAATTATCCTAAAAAATGATTCAGAAGGTTCTGCCACGACATTTACTTCAACGTTTGAGCTTTTTGCCTTTGTATAGTGAAGTAAATAATCTCATGTTACGGTTCAACTATGTCCCAGAAACGAAGAAATTGTCTTCCCCCGTGAGGGCGTTCTCGTATTTCACGAAATTGGCTCCCAATGTTGCTCTTAATAGCATCTCATTTATTTCTTCTCGCAGTTGCCGGATGGAAGGGTCATTAAAGTGGGTGGGGAACAATTCGGAGCCCCGGAGGTGCTGTTTCAGCCTCACTTGATTGATAAGGAAAGTGTTGGCATCTCGGAGATGCTTTTTAATACCATCCAGTCGGCACCGATCGATACAAGGCCTGAATTCTACAAGTACATCGTTCTAAGTGGCGGTAGTACGATGTACCCCGGATTGCCAAGTCGTCTTGAGCGAGAGCTCAAGCAGCTCTACGTCCAAAATGTTTTGAAAGGGGATGCGAACGGTCTTGCTGTAAGCTTAATATTTAAATCAAATAACATTGTTTTCTTGTACGTTGCATTAAGTCAGTATAAACAGTAAAGATTAACGATTTAACGTGAGATGTTAAGTGATAACATTACCAGTTACTTAAAAAAGAATCATGTTTATGTTGACGAAATCTGATTATAAAGTACACATTGCAGTTCCCTCGAGCTCGTTATCCTCATTACTTTCAACAAAAATGACACTCCCTTAGCAGCATTTTGTATTTTATTACAATCGTTCTGGATAAAAAAGGTCCATCCTCTCCTATCACCCTCATTGTGCAGTTTCCCAGGTCGTTTAGTTGTAACTTGTTGGTAATTCTAGAACGACATGAATTTAGCCTTTTCCTTAAGCGTGGTGGGATGTTTCATGTCCGCATTATCAGCTAATCGCAGTTAATTGCTTTAATATCAGTTACATCGTTTTCTCTATTTTTCGGAACTTTTCATTCTCTGGACCACGTCGTCTCTCTACTGGTGATAATTTCAGTAGCATTTTTCATTAGTAGTGTTAAATTCATAAAAAAAGGTTGTTGTACAGAAATACCATGTATCTAAATCCGGTTACTTTAAACAATCTTTGATTTTCTTTGTCATTAATCCATTTTAATACAATG
>UXSR01005924.1:0-11095 GCA_900604375.1 Mesocestoides corti
ACAAGAAGTCAGTTCCTGTTGACTGTGGATAACCAGTTAAAAGTCATGTGATCATACGTCGACCAACGCTGGTCTGGGTTGTGTCCGGTTAGCACATGTGTGGAGACCCAACTTCCAGGTTTATGAATTTTTCCCATTTGGTGGTGCAGATGCTAACAAATAGCTGTTTGGGTGACTCCGAACTGAGCTGGAAGCGCTTGCTGCTGTTTCGTTGAGTCTTCATCCACATCTTCAAACTTTCGAGGCTGCTGTCTGGGTCTCGATCTGGTCAGCAAGATTGAAATCACCACCTCCAAAACGTTTGTACCAATAATTACTCGTTTCATAAGCTACACAACGTCGGCACCACGAACACTACAAACTGGCTGACGTGTCGTAGCGGCGTTTTTCCTTGTTGGAGTTCGTATAAAATGCAGCGCCATCGAATGCGCTGTTTACCAGTTGCCATAGTAAACTCTGATATTTTGAAAGGTTGTATAACTTACGCAGACTTGTCTTTCGGTGTTGTGGAGCCTTGTCTCCAATCCTTTTAAAACCACAAAGCACAGCAAAAATGTGTCAAATTTAATTGTAATTTTAAGCTCAATGAAACAATCTACAGAAGCGTAAACGTTGGGAGGGGAATTGTAGAATCGTAGCGTAGTCATGGGAAGTAGGAAATTCGCGGGTGAAGCAGCTGTGTTTGGACTAAGTCGGAGGTATTTTTGGATGGCGGTTTACTCGAAGTTTTGCGCTGGACCAATAAACTAGCTGAGTCACGCCGCGCGACAGGCATTTGGCATAATCTTTTAACCGGCATGGCGGGGATAAGGGAGAATGCACAAATAGGTTGGGAAAGGAGAGGATTGCAGATTTCATGAACCTGTTTTAGACCTGCAGGGAGGTTCGTTCAAGACGAAGCAACGAAAGGTGCAGCAGTCCCTTCCCGCCAGACTTTGGTAGCTACTTTCGAATGAGGCAACTCACAGGTGACGACGACGTAGCACACTGAGACCCAATCTCGAGATCAAATGGCACTTGTACTTACTCTGCATTGTCGAAGACATCTGAATTGTTGGCGCCATCGTCTGAAACGGGACTGGGAGGAGGGGAATTTCTGAGCTTCCGTCTAGGTCGTTTGGAGGACTTGACTGAGACACAGTCCTTCATCTGACGAAGCTGTGGGCTCGAGTTAGCGGCCTTTGGAGCACTGAATTGCGTCGAGATGGTGGCTGAAGTTGGCGCCTCTGCTGCGAAGTCGGAGACGGGGGTAGCGGTCTGCGGGGGAACAGACTTTACCCCCGAAGTACCCGAGTACTGGTGAGGGGTGTGCGAGGTTATCTGCGCGTGGAGGATGCCCAGACACAAGCCCATTGCCAGTGGCACAAACACATCGCTCTCCGTCACCTACAAGGACCAGCAGGACGCACAAGACTAAACCGTCGTGCCTACAGGAGCCCGTGGGTGTAACTGAGGTGAAACACACCAGGGTACGTAGTCTCCCCCTCTCAACACGCTGCGTTTCGTTTCCCAAATGGTCTGGACCACTATGGCTGCTTTTTGAAGGGTCTAGATCTCACACACTTATTTAGACATTGCATCTACTTTAGCCGTGGCACAAATTAGTCGACAGATCATTGGCGCGCCAATTCGGGTGGCGGGTGTTGATAAATATTGACTTTTAGAGACTTAAAGTAAGCAGTTGGCAGCTACCTCGAGCATTCAAAATGGAGAAAAAGTAAACAGACAAAAAAACAGGCATACAAGGCGCCTGCTACGGGCCGGACAAAGAATTTGCGATATAGTCAGACCTACGTCGACAGGTGTGCCGCATGACACAATAAAGTGCGCGCCAGCCAAGCCAAATGGTCGTGAGTTGGCGGTTAGCCAGGACAGTCCGAACGTAAGCGAGTCGTAGCCGATCCTCGAACGAATCGGAAAATCCTGACTAAATGGTCTTCCGTGCAAGAGAACATTACTCTTCAATACAAGCTACTCGACCAAGGGCAGTTGATGGTAGGAAAAAGTCTCAGAAAAAGGCATTGAGGAAGTACAACAGGAAGTAATTTTGCGGCAAATAAATTGCTTTTTTGAACTATGACTTTTTCAACATCAAAATCACTTTTCACTGCGCTGAGGTAGCGCGTGAATTCCGTCGAATATGGAGAAGGAAATGCCTGTTTTCGTTAAGTGATGATGAATAAATACGAAGCCCAAAATTGATGAAAGTTCAATTGTTTCCTTGATCACTAAGATCATTGTCATGGACTCATGATTCCTGATAGGTCTGTGCCCATAGTCGGGCAACATTAGGAGTTAGCAGGGGCGCAGACAATTATAGGCTAAGCTGGGAATCGATGGCAATTTGAAACAACTCTAGAAATTTCGGTAACCTGGTGTCAACTTCGTGGACGGGAAGTTATCAATCCCCCAGCATCCACAATGCCATCTCAATAACACCGTCCATACACAAGGCATTCCAGTTTGGATGATTTCAACGAAAGTAAGCAGCAGACACACCCACGATCCAGGCTATCTCAAATGCCTCACGCACATTTCCTGTACATTCTTTGAAACCAGAACCCAACGGGCAGTATTTTCAAATCAGATCGCACAACGATTGGTCCGAATGAGAGGAGAGGTTTAGCGACGTTTAACAGGCAATTGGGAACAGTTTTTATTGATTAATTTAGACTTGTGGCCGAGAAAATGAAGGCACGGGGAATTGACAATGTTGACTTCGAAGGTACCAAGAATTGGCAAGGCATGTCACAGGGGTAGTAGGGACTGGCTTCACGAAATGTGCCACCCAACGAGAATAGAAAGGCTTTTTAGAATTTTAGCCCTCGTGACTCGCAAATACTTCCAAAATCCAGTACTTCACAACTTCATTGGATTTTGGGGTTGCCACAGCAACACAAAGAGGCCACAAATTGTGAGCGTAGAATGAGCAGAAGGAGCAAACGAGGAATGACCTCGTGACAAAGCGTTCTCCCACAAACACTCCTTCACACGCCAGCGCCAAATTTATCGCCTTGCTGGTCATCCTGACACGCGCTGACCAGTGACTGCGCCAACTCGGCAAAAATGTACCGGATGCCGGGTGACCGCAGAAGAGGGCTGGCCAGTTAGCAAAGGAACAACTGCTGTTGTTTTTCACACTAGAAACACATTGTGTCGGCATACTTGCTTGCCTGCCTGCCTGCAAAGCACACGTGAGTGATTTGCAGAACCAAACAACTGTCTCCGTTCGAAGACAGGGTCTGATTGAAACGCAACAATTAAGGATCAGAGTTAGCTGACTCAAAAAGGTCTACCGATCAAGCACTTCAGGTACCTACGTGGCTCGGCGACTCTTTAGAGATGACGCCTCCTTGGGACCAGATTTGAAGTAAGAATTCATAAGCGGTAGCATAACTCAGCACTGGAGTTTCCTTAGAGGCAGGACGTGCATTAAACAAAGCAAAACGAAACAAACAAGTAAATTTGTTGGAAGAATCGCCAACTAGCTGGCGACGAGTATTCGGGCCAGAAAACAGAGTGAGTTTTGATTTTAACTACGAAAAGATGAATACTGCTAAACACTACTCTTGTGTGTGTCTACGTCAACACGTGACCTCGGTTGCCTCTGACAAAATAAGATGTCGCAAATAGGAAACAGGCTACAGTGTAGAATCACGTGAAAACGGGGAAATCATTTGCCAAAAAAGAAATGTGCTGGATGAGGCAAAGGGAGGAGCGTAACTAAGGGCATCTGCAATAAATAACATAAAATCATAACGTCACGTGTGACAGGTGTTGGCAAAATACGTCAGTTGGTCTCACAAAACTGTCGTTCTACAACACGGAGGTGTTTTGGAATTATTGAGCCTCGCGTTAATTTCGGGTTATATCGCGTGCTGGTGCTCAAAGGCATTAATTACTGCGAAATTATGTCCACGTTTGATTCAACAAGAACAACGAGGAAATAAAATATCGGCAAATGCAATTCTTAAATACGAACCGACCCCAACACTAGTACCAAATCACTTGCAAGTCATGGAGAAAGAACTGTACATTAAGCAAACATTGACCGCTTTAATGTAACATTTGGTGCTGCGAGATGAGCAGTTTTTAGCACAAATGTAGCCGGCTGACGATGACACTTTTTAATAGTTGCGCGCTGTGAAATTCACAAAACTTACAATACATCGATCTAATCGGACGTGGTTGGTTTAAGTTGGCTTAAAATGACAGCAAAGAGAACGTAAATAACGCCATGAAATGGTAGTGACATCTTAATAAAAGCAGTTAAAGAGATATTTCGATATTTCATGTTGCGTACTCAGACTTCAAAAAAACAACCGCACATAGTAACGATAGTGCATAACATTTTGGGCTTTACATGCGTGTCCGACAAATTATGTCTGCTAAAATGGTTGGGAGAAAACCGATCAGAACGGTTCTGATTAATGATTTGGAGCATGAACTTCAAAACTGCCTATTATTTAGTCTGAACTCATACTTTTATACCCGAAATATAGGGTAAAGGACCAGTGGGTAAGCGGTTTTGGCAAAATATTCCGAAATGTCAACACATGGATATGTTTGAAATGCTGGTAAAATCATTAATAATAATAATAATAATAAATAACCAACATAAATTGGGTACTTTTGGAGACATATTTTCAAGAGACTAAAGCAGGAAACATAAATGGACTGTGTAACCTGAAAAAAATATACGTGTTTGAAGTTTCGGAATAGAAAAGTAACAAAAATGCAAGAGGTAAAATCACCTTGGCGTTTTTAGGGTCCACAAGAAGGAAACAAACAGCTTGCAGAAGTTGGAGAACGAAGTGGAAGATGATGTAGGCAGCCATCCGGGGAGAGGTGTGACGACGCCAGTAGTCCCAGTGTATGGTTGCGAAAGCAGTCGTCTTCATGCCGCGCCATACCACTGCAGTCCAGTCGTGCTTCGGCTTCGCCTTTACGAAAGCCGTTCCTTAGATGTAATGTATTAAAATGATGCATTTAGATTGTTTAGAAAATGTTATTTGAGAGCAAAAAACTATTAACATTGATTTAATGAGTGCGAGACAGCGTTAAACACGAAGAGCGAAATACCAACCTCTTATAAGATCGACATCGAGAAGATTTGTGTTAAGAGTGCTTTCCTTCTTGGGTCTCGTCTCCAGACCCTAGATAGTAAAAGAAATAACTTTGCTAATTTTGCAGAAATGGGATCAGGATAAAAGGACTAACCAAAATAATAGGAAGTTAAAAGAAGAGGTCGCTAATTTCCAAAACACATCCATGCACCCCCCGCTACTTATAACCCACTTCTAAAATTACGAAAAGGTAGGGCACGGATTGAGACGTACACGGAGAATCCGTTGTTCGATACTTTTCTCCCAGAATTGCTTGTCATAATTGCCAATCTACTAGCTAGCTAATTAATGCAAAAACTGAACCTTGGTTTGAAAATACGATATGGACTCATCAATTCCCATAACCGGGCACTAGATAACAGCTGGAAACGCGAAGCCCATAGGAAAAAAGGGCACGAGAAACCAATAGAACCATTCGACCTTGAACAGGCTTAAAATTTGTGCAGTTAAATAAAACGTCAAAACTGTGGTTTTTTGAATGAAAAATATTTTGCAACTTTACACAACATATTTTGCAGGAAATTTTTTTATATTACCTTTTGAATAGATTTGTAAAAAATACAAAGTTTACCGCAGTGCTGCCACAAAAATTAATAAATGATTATGGATTAGGTTAGACTAATCAAATCAAATTCTGTTTCTTCATATGAAGAGCCATTCGAAATGCTAAAAAGTACATCAGAGATTCAAAATTGTGTTGTTATGGATAAGGCCATTCGTCCAAGATTGTACAACTATGTCTTGGCTCATGGAACCCTCAAAAGTACAAATCGCTATTAATTCAAATGTGTTTTTGTCGTTTCTTAAATGATATTCAAATTTTGTGGAATAATCGAAGGAATTTCACTTCATTGTTGAATGATTTTGGTGAATAAGAATTATGTTGGCATAACTATAGCATTGGATATATTTGATTAATTTAATGGAAAATGTGCATTTATTGTAGAGCTACATTTCCTTTCCAACCTTAGATGAATTCCTCGTTGCACTTAAATATTTAGCGGAATAAAGTAGTTGATACCTTTTGCAATCAACAAACGTGCATCGTTTTATCTTCTACTAGTTCGCGTTATATGTCAAATAGATGTGGAGCAGTCAACTTGAAGTGTGATTCAATTAAGCAATGTCTGATTTTTTAACTTATTTTCGTTGATGAAATGCTGAATTTAAGTATACTTGTTCCATATTCCAATATTTTGATTGTCGAATCCATTATTCTGTGTTTGGATGAATTTATTTTGCAAAATTTGGCTAATTTCAGGGATTTTCACGATCAGTATGAGCTATTATTATGAAAACTAGAACTATTTAGAGTTTTAATGATCCAGGAAGTAAAAATGGGTCCTGGGAGTAAATTTTGCTTAATGGTAATCTTATTTACTGTATTTTACGATAGAAAGTAGCCTACTCAGATTTGTCGCTTTACTCAAATAAGTTTAGTAAAAACATTTTTAATGGTCTAGGAAATGTGGGCCATTTTTGGCATCCAAATCGTTGATTAATTCGCATGATTGTAGTAGTGGTACGTTATCAAAATAACTGCTGTTAGTGACACTTACTTACCCGTGCTTCTGTGGGTCGAAGACGGGAAACCATATAACATAACTTTGCACTAACTTAAATAACACTCCAGAATGCAAAGCATTTCGAATCCAGGCAACCTGGCGACAGACATTTTACTCACAATGCAAAATTTTCTGTACATTCATAATTGGATATTGTTATTTTGGTGCACATAAGATACTTTATGGAGCACAAAGTGATTTAGGCAGTACTACTATTCACTGTTTACTAGGACACCTCGCGTATTGATTTTTCATCGGCTGCCGAGCCATAAACCAATTAAAACCTCGGCAGCTTATCGATTGGGGCCGCGCGCGCGTAAGTGGCTACTTCACTGAGCAAATCGATTAGACCAGACCATCTTGATCGAACACTCGTGAAATATTATGTGTCAGCTCCAAATCAACGTCGAGCGTACTTTCACTTAATGTTATTTCATGACATTAAAATCTTATTGATAGTAACTATTTAATACTCTACGGCTCGTAACGGAGAGTTTTCGTTCATAAATGATCAAATTCTGATCACGCATTCGCTGAGGTGGTGGTGTGCGCAGTTAAGGAAGCACGAAACTGTTGAGAGAGTTTCCTGGGAGGTTTACCAAACAACCGCATTGTACCACATCGAATGCTTCTGTCAACGTCCATCAGGACTTTTCCAAGAAATTGCCAAGTTCCATGGGAGATGACAGCCAATCAAATTTTAATTTGATAAAACAACGCAAGCGTGTTGTCTTAGTTACTATCGTAGAGACATTATAACAACCACACGTTTGTTGAATAAATACAACTCTTGCCCGACAAATACAAAGTAAATAAGAAATCATGATTAAAGTAAAGTATGAAGTACCTTTACCAACTAACTTTCTAACTTTCTTACTTCCAGGTTCAAATCCACGCGGAGCACGGAGTAATCGTCGAGACTAGGTTTATCTCATGAAGAAATCGGAAATCGAATAGTGAAACAGGTCCATCCAAGCATTGAGGAAATAATTCAAGCACACAAAAGAGTTGTTCAATAATTGGAAATCGATGGATCGATAAACTGATGCGGCTTTGGAAAAAAACTGATATTACGTGACATCTGTTATGGACAATTTCGAATAGTTTTTCACGTGAACACCGCTCGTTCTGTAGTTAAGTTGTAAGTGTAGCTCAGTAATCTCCTCTAGTAATTTCTACCAATTTCTAAGTGGCACATTCTCAATCACATCTCTAGCCACGTACCTCACCGAATGAGTGCTCAACAGACCTCTGCTCACGCGGTAAGCGAAATCGAAATAGCACGCAACACAAGCAAACCAAGATCAAAGTATGGCAATATAACATGGTTAGTACTTAGACATCTGTGAGGAGAGCGTGATCTCTTCCGTACGATAACTGTCACTGCTATTAACAACTTTTCAACGCCTTTATCTTCCTCGCATCTTTCGTGTTGTCGTGGGGTGACTTTATGTCCTCCGAAATCACCTCTGATTCTGCTCTTCCCCTGATAGCATCTTCGAAATTTCGGTCTGCAAGTCGTCTACAAGTGCACGCAAAAGTATACTCTTTAGTGAATCGCGAACCGTAGAGGAATATTCACGTCTTGGCTCGGTAAAAGTGCATTGGGGCGGCACACGATGTGACGATTTGATCAAAGAGATGTACACCACAGGGCGAAGTAAAAAGGTCGTCGAAATGGCAACAAACTTATTACTTTGTGTTCAATTTCTTTCAGAAAATATCTATTTTTTATTTCATAATTGAATTACGCCTCAAAAGTATGATTGTAAGCGAATAAGAGGCCTGATATCTAGCGTAATTAGACAGGGGTTGCAACAGTAACGCAAGATATCGATCTCAAATATCGAACATCGCCGCGTGAAGTCAAGATTATCGATTGAACTCACCTTCATTCACTCTCGGCATGCATAGCCCCTGGATTTCTGGCATCATTCATTGTGATCAATGTACGTCCCAAGTGTTTTGAATGGTTCTGTAATCAGATAAATTGTATCTCAATGCGATTAGGTGCTGAAAGTTCACCTTCGATTTCATCGTGGTTACTGTCAGGTGAGTTGGATTCCATGCGGGCCCCTTAATCGGGCGGCAATCCTTCGGAGGTGCTGTTAACAGCATTCAAACGTTCAAGTTATCAAGACCAATTTCGTGGAAGAGCATTTCTGACTAACTCTGAGACGAATGTAGATGCAATTCCAACCCGCAAACATTCAATAATTGCGAATTACAAATCAATATTTTTTTTACTCTTGTTTAAAACACCAACATTTTGCGTGCGGTTGGGTCAAATCCGGTATTGTCGAACCCTAATTATTGATTTGAAAATTACAAATGCACAAAAAACCACAAACTTCGGACTTGAACAGTGTTGTACCTCTTTTAGCAAATAATGGCTAGCAATAAGACATTGGTCGTTAAATTTGTCCTCTTTTAATCCGCCATTTTAAATATTTGCGAAATGAAGTGGCGATTAAATTCTTAATGTCACGAAAGGCGGTCATTTAGCGGTAATAATATTTTTAAGCACTCAGTCCTTTGGTTAAAATGGTTTGGCTTTGACTTGAATTATTGACTTTTTGTTGCGGACTTCCATGTACTTTAAGGAGGGACGATATCCACATGAGCGCAATTGTAGTTTAATGCAATTAATCGTAAATTTGTCCTATTTTAAAACTGGATTTCACCAAAAAAATGGACGTCAAGTGTGACCAGTCTTTCCGAGTCCTCTCCAATTTCCCAAAAAATCAATAAGTTGGACATAGTCTGTACTTTGAGGGACTTTACTGAGTGCTGGAAGAGGCCATTTTGAAAGTTTCGACACTGGAACTGCAAATCATCAGGAAATCACAATGACACTCAATTACACCACGGCTAATGATCTAATTCTGCTGGACCCTAGAATGTTTTATCAGACTTAATTAGCTTGAAATTAAACGATGGGGATTTCATTGTTATAAATAGACAATTCTCACTAGGTTGGCGTCGGCAACCCCTTTGAGCAAAGTGAATTTGGGTGTCTTTGAAAAGCAACACTCTAATGGCCATTAATTCTTCGTGAGACGCTCGCCACTCCGACCTTACAGCTTCCCGACTAAGTGCCCTACTTTCTTGAAAGATAAAGTGAATTGTGTGTGTTGGGGATCCACGATTCCCCACGATTGCTCGTCATTGGTTTTTGACACAATTTATACCAATTCACTAGCATGTGTTTTAGTACGCTTTTTATGAGGTCAAGGTCAACCTTGACTTGAATTAGTTTCACTTTTGACAACCCACACCGCACGTAGCTGACGTGATTAAAGCTCTCTAAACGAGCTCTGGTCTTGTTCTTGTATTAGCGAGGGAAGGTTGGTGCTCGCGTCAACAATGGATCTGGTACCATTATTTGAGTGGATTTCTCTTTGTTACGGGCAAACGTAACAGTGTACAAACACGTTACCACTCCTCTGTACCATTGAAATTTTGATGTTACGAATCATTTGGATTGTGGTAATTCGTTCAAGGTGGGCCGTCAGCAATGCTGGACCGCATGCGCCTTCAAACCTCTGCATGTTCCACCACTACCCGCTCTACACATTTGGCCATTCAGATGTTTGTACTTTTACTAATTCAGTCAAGAAACACACACGGCATCCCACAACCTCGTTAAGCTGTCTGGCAAACGGTCATCTTCCCGCTAAATAAGTCCTTTCAGTGATCTTCCAAATGCTGGGATTGTCATGGAGACCTCAAGCTAACAAACGTACACTTTGTGATCACGCCTGTTTGAAGGGGTCCGCCTATTCAAACGACGCAGTTCAGGCGTGATGATGTGTGACTCCGGTGGACTGTCAGCGATTCCGCTTGAATCAAACGTGGTTACTCACCTGATGGTGTGAATCAATCTCATCACTATTGCATTGGGCACTGTTATCAGACGTCTGTCAACCACTCACTCATCCGCACTCAAAGATGCCTCCGACGCCAAATAACGATCGTCTTCTCTGTCACCTCTCTACTCTCCGGTCCTGGGCTTGAATGCAATGTTAACTAGCGAGGTGCAAGATAGTGCTGCCGACCAACTGCATGTCCTTCATCCGCTCTCACGTACTCTCCAGCCGCTTGCACTACAGTCCAACTCCACTGACCACTGAAGTCGTCTTAAGTGCTTTGTCACTTCACATCGGGTCCCCACTTACTCTGCAACTTGTGGCAGTTTGACAGTTTCAGCCGCAGTTACCGTCGCCACTGAGTGTCATCCTGCCCTTCCGACTCAACACATCATCCACATGCTTGTGTCGCGTGTGTCGCCTCACCGCCTCGTCACCAGCGTCGACGTCAGCCATCCTGATCGCATCTCCACCTCGTCAGTCTCATCGACGATCGCCTCGGATCCACGGTCCACACCGTGTTTACTGCGTTGCA
>UXSR01005925.1:554-20045 GCA_900604375.1 Mesocestoides corti
GCGTCCTTTGAGTCGGATTTGACGCCTTTTTTCCGATTCCGTTCGCTTCAATCCGCTGCTTCTAACTTCTTCCCTCGGTATCGCATGAACACACACAGCACTTCACCAAGCGCCAGAGGCCTATCCTCACAGCCACGAAACATCTCACTTGTGCCACATCCAAATCACACACATAGCTGGATCAAAAAGGCGAAAAAATCGATTGGCGTGGAAGCGGTCCGTTAAGTGCTTTTGCTACACCACGTTCCTTGGGCTCACACTGTACTCACGACTTGAGTTCAGCTAACTAGAGCTTCAGACAAGATAGGGAGTGGAAGTGGGGAGGGGGGAAGGCGGGATTTGACAGGCACACACGTGCCCTAGAAACTGGCAATTGCTTCAAGGCATCCAGAAGGTCAAATCAGGATATTCAGCGTTGAGGGGTGTTGTCAGCGACGTGCTTTGCGCTGGCAGGTCACTAGACTACACGACACTTGACAAAAAAGAAAAATTTGATAGGAGCGCGTTGTCCCCCTTCAAAATCGGAACCCTTCACTCAAGCAAACTGTTTACGATGACAAAATTCTAGCTGGGAAGTGGATGAGAAACGCAGTATTATCAACAAAAACATCACACACCCACACACACAAATAACCCGTGTGTTTATTGCCTGTTTACGTCACAATTCCCTGTTCCACTAGCCTGATGCCACGAACAACACGACGAAGGAAGGAAGGAGGCAGCGAGCATTCGACACTTGCCGCGCTCAAAACACGTCGCTCAGCGTGACTCGGCGCAGTGGGGGTGACAGTCGGTGGTGGGCAGTGACTAACCGCTGTACGCGCAGCGCCACACGTCGTGTGAAGGTTTGGAGCAAAACCACACCAACTTGACACACACACACACACACACACACGCTGACGAGGTCGGCAAACACGGGCTACGGGTTACTACCAGTCGAGGAAGGCATTTAGCGTCCAACGCCAAAACCACAGACATTCCCATAGACAGGGAAAAATCGATTGTAGTTTTGTGTGGCTGCCGACGCCAGTGGTGGCGTCAGACGCGTGTCCAAGTTGTTGCCGATTCAAGTCATAAGCACTAGGCGTTAGTTTAATGCTTAGTGAGGACGAATTGGCGATAATCACGTGCACGACAAGTCGCGAGTGCGTCGAGTCATGGGTTTTCGCGCGGGCGTTGGAACCCTTCTATGATACGTACGCCCGAAGGGTTGCACGCGACTCTCAAGATTCCGTCGAACCAAGAAATACGAGTTTTGCGTGCGAGAAATTTGAGTCACTAGACTTCTTTACAGCATCATCACCGCAATCAGTAGTTAACTCGTGACAATGGTCGTAGGCTGGATCAGCACAGATCCGTTTATAGCACACAAGTCGCCGTGGTGATAACACCAACAGATCACAGCCCCCCGCTTTTGACCAATCAGAGTGCACACAGAGTGTGCGTGTTTAAAAGGCGCCGTGGTCTCGGCCAATTGGCGCTTCGAGGTGAGAATTGACAGCTGGTCAGCAAAGAAACATGAGGTAAAGTGCTTAGTGGTTTATGCGTGTCAACCTCTAATCCAACCACTTCAAATGACACTGCAATTCAGCGCACACGCCTACTAGCCAATGAAAGTTCACAGGGATGGGCGAGCTGACCTGAAAGCCCATTGGGCGAATGCGTTTGCCCGCGAGTAATTGGACAAGAAGTCGACGAGATTTGAACCGGTGCACTTTCACATTATTTTCCTCTCGTTTGCGTTTAAAGGCGCGCGTTCAGTTGATCTCGCGTTTGTCCAGAGACACCCTCCTGGATCTGCTTAAGGATCCCGCGACATCTCCTGTTCCCTCGCCGACCCTCCCCAGCACCTCAGATGGTCGAGTTCGCTGGCCAATCATCGTCAGTGTCAGCGACACGAGGGAGACTTCGCTCACTGTGACAACTACCATGACGCTCACGGTCATCACCAAGGGCCCAATGATTCCTAGCGACGCCCAACAGGGCTATCACGTCGCTGACAAGTCGCCTGCTGACACGCCCGTAACTCCGAAGGGCATTCAGGCAGTGTAATAACCGCTTACATACTTTCGTAAAAAGCGTGGTAGCCATGGTAGTGAACTCAGACGATGAGTTAGAAATTAGCGTGGATTTCACTATATTCGGAGCATGATTATTTAATTGGCTTGGATTTACCAAATATTTGTTGCTTTTAGCGATCTGGATTACCCGGATCAAAGTGCTTCAATAATCTACAGCATTGGCCTCCAATCAGCGCAGATTTTGAAACTGTTTAAACTAACAAATCAGGAACAAGGAAAGTTTGACCTTGAGCTGCGAACTGCTCTTAACCGCGAGGAGGAAGGTTCGTCCACTTTTGCTGTGCCAATCGTTGCGGCACTCTCACGATTGGGCAGAACAGCGACCTCAACACTGACGGTAACCGTGACAACGGATAATCCGTCAGCTCCATCGAATGGCCAGGGCAGCTTGGCTGTTTACGTCCCATCAAGTAAATTCACTTTCTTAGTTTGGCGTGATAGGATTGGATGGAATCAAACCAAATGAACCAATGAAAAAAGAGTTGATAAAGGACACATATTTCGGCTCATTCTGTGTCCTAGACGTTCACATTTTATTGGCTGCGTCTTATAAATGCCCTTGTGATCCTTATCCTCATTTTTTTCAATTGTAGGTGTTTGGAATTGGCCATGTAAGTCCGCTTGCCTCGTTTTAATTTTGTTCACAGAGTTACTTTCCACGGAGCTGGTTTAAGTTCTTCTTTGACCTCTTAAAGACACCGGCGCGGTACCCAATTTGCCGATAGCTTACATGCCGGTTGGAGAACAGTTCCCCACGGACCGCAGCACTCGCGTGTTCAGTTTTACCCCGGAGGACGACAACAACCTCCTTTTCGCGTGAGTTGACGCAGATTCCAATTTTGTCGACTTTTTTTAAAAAAGGCTACTGATTAATTGTTAGTATAACATTTAATCTAACAGGTGGAAAAGATAGAAATAATCTCAGAATAAATACCAGTTAAAAAGTAGTACTGGAATCATGGCTGTTGCCTTTACTTGTGTTGTTAAAATTATGGAATCGAATAAATACTAGCGTAATGAATTTTGCAATTTTGGCCATGGATGTTACAGTAATAGACCTGTATACTACTGAACGTTTGTGAGTAGGCGCGTTTTAAAGCCAATCGCCCGAAAAGTTCTGAATTTGTCATGTGAGACTGTATGATGCCACAACGTCGTGGCGTGTGCTACTATCTCTGGCCATCTACTGAATATTAGTGCTGTTACTCTGTTTGAGAAAACGTATTCTTTCCCTAGAGTAAACGATGAAGGCCTTCTCTACTTGATAACAGCTTCTCCGCCTGGTGAAAGATGGTTGAAAGCCGAGGTCACCACAAAGTTCCAGCCAACCCTCAAAACTGCGACGAGCCAGCTTCAAGTTTATGTGCACTGGCTTCCTGGAAGCGGTCTCATGAACGGTCTTCTTTTTCGCATCTCAAAAGCCACTCTGTTGTGGTTTGTCAGACAGTCAAGTCCACTCGAGGTGATCTCCTACTAAACTCCTATTTTAGTATGCTGTGCCTACTGATGTAATGTAAGTAGCCATGTTGTATCTAATTTTAGCCGACGCCGAGGGATCGGCTGGTGTCAGCCATGTCGAAACAGTTGGGAGTCAGCGAAGAATACATCACCATGTTTCCAGTTAAATCTCTCGGCAACAACTTCGATGTCTTTGTCGGAATACACGCATCGCCCTACGAGGTGCCCGGAAGGTAAATTGCTTCAATTGCATCCAGTGGAAACGACCGACTGTCAGTCTTAATTAATCTCCTATTTTAGGCTAATTGACACACTCATAAATGACGTGGACCTGTATAACACAGCTCTGAGAGGCAGCGATGACACCCTGCAGGCTGAGGTTGCAACTTCAATCCACGGTGTGTCAGGACCCGCGGTGTTGAAGTGTGATTCAGAAGCTGCCTCGGTGTCAGCTTGCGGTGGCCGGGGCTGTAGAAGTCTTCTCTCCGCTCCAACTCCTCCGACAACGGGTTCTGTGGCCAGCTACGGCGGTCTACTGCCGCTGGTACCTGGCGCCAGCACATTCGGTCCACAAGTCAGACCCTCTATCGATTGTTGGTGCAACGGAGATGATCCAACTCCAAGCACGCAAGCGCCCACCTCGTGTCTTGATGCCAACGCCTGTCTAAATGGCGGATTCTGCAGGTAGTGCACACATTTTCACTTTTGATTGGTCGATTTAAGCAATCTGTCTTTTTAAACGTCTCGGATTGGTGGGTCAGAAGACATAAATCTTCCATGATGATGACGAGATCCATGTGCTAGAATTGCTTGTGGCTATTCAGCGCACTACTTAATTTCTATAAGTACTCATTTTGTATCGTATTAAGTGAGTTGCCAGGCACACAGACAACAACCTGCGAGTGTCAGGCCGGATTTTCTGGACCGCGATGTGAGCAGACGCAAGTTTACTTCAACGATGGTGGCTACGCCTGGGCGCCAGCTATCGGCGGCTGTACAAGGCTTCACATTCGCTTTGCATTCAAAACAGGCGCCAGTATTGAGCGTTCCGGCCTGTTGCTGTACGCAGGCCCGATCAGCCAATCAGTGAGTGAAATGAGAAGCCATGATTTTATTGGACTTCAGCTGGAATCAGGTGGACGTCGACTGAAGCTAGCTTACAGTCTGGGATCAGCTGGTGTGAGAACCGCCGAGTTCTCGAGCAACGCCCGTCTGGATGATACAAACTGGCACGAGATTGATTTGCTTCTCACCCAGACGTTGGTAAGTGAGATGGCATCAACGTGATTTCATTGGCTAGTAGTCCAAAATCAGCTCCCATTGGCTGATTCTTGTGGCCTTGTCTTACGGTAAATCTCCACGAGTAGAGTTGTAAATCCCAACATAAGTACTTCTTACGTTTGAACGTTTCGATATGACTGGAAGCCTGCCCGAACAGGTCTGCCGCAATCTGAATGGTTCCTGTGACTAGCCCTCACTTTTCATTGGTTTGTGGCTTTCCCACAGGCAGCTGCAGAGGTAATTCTGACATTGGACTCCTGTCGGTCGAGTGAGGGACTGGATCAAGTGAACGGTCTAGAGAAGCCGCCCAACCTCCAGGACTGTCTCTTCCGCCTGCCCTACCACGTCGGCACGCGACGTGCCCTCAACGTGGGTCAGTGGCCGCTTCAACTTGGTGGTCGCAAGCATGCCGACGTGTCGAAAGCCCTCTACCCCGCCGAATTGACCACCAACTCGCTTCCAAGTGGAAGCAGCATTCGACGAGTCGTTGTCAACGGCGAACTCTGGAATTTGGCGCAGTTCAACCTCGGTAGCAATGCCTTGCCTGGACCAAGCGTGTGCTTGAATTCTAAAGGCCTGGACGTCTGTGCACCAAATGTAAGCCCTCGTCAACTTTGCACGACTACCCGAAGTTTGTAAATGAAGTGCGCACGTTTACATCTACAACTTCTCTTGAAAGGGCGTTTGTGTGGAAGTAAACGGCTCTCCCAGGTGCCAATGCAACGCCGGATTCCAAGAGAAGGGCTTGGGATGCCGTCCCTCCGCGTACTCAGTCGAACTCGGTCCGTCCCCTAGTTACCTCGAGCTCACTGCCAAAACCGAGTGGATCGATCAACCACACACCGAAGTGTCATTCGGGTTTCGAACTAGGAGCGCTGCTGGAACGCTTGTCTACCTCAGTGGTCCGGAGCCAAACTACTACCAGTAAGTTCTGTGCGTTATGTCAATTTTGAACTGATCCAGACTCACTCTGGTGGCGCCGTAAAAACCCGAGAATGGAGGAAAGAGGGGCGACAGAGAACACGACCGTTTATTAGCGTCACGCCAGCCAAGCGTGTCTTAGTGTGTGTGTGTGAACGAATGGCAGGCGTCGAATAACAGTAACCAATGAAAAGGGGATGAGTCATTGTCACCGTCATGTCAGTAACAAGGGCTCACTCAGGCGCGATCGCTGTTGATCCGCTGCACATTCTTCAGCGTCGACTGTTTGAAAATCAGGGCTTGTAATGTTCACATGACACTTATAAGTCTAAAATGCACTCTTTACTGGCCCATTGTCTGCACAACGCCAAATCTTTTGCAGCGTAACAAGGAAAAAACCACTCAAATAACGGTACCAGATCCCTTGTTGACGCTAGCACCAGCCTTCCCACGCTAATACAAGCACAAGACCAGAACTCGTGTAGAGAGCTTTAATCCCCTGATAAAAGAGTAATAAAACACATTTTAGGAGATTAGTGTAAATGGTGCCAAAAACAAACGATGAGGGATCGTGAGGTATCGTGGGTCTCCAACACCTCTTCGCCTTGAAAAGCTAGTAGCGCTTCTTCTTTGCGTCGACTTGGAGTAGTGTTGATTTCCGTCGTTTTCTACTACTCTGCCTTGGGGGTGACGATCTGTCTGCTGCTAGATGATCTCTCTTAGTTTTCACTAGAGTTGTTACCGGTGTAGGCAGCTGGAACGTGTCGAAAAGTACATCCTGTGGGACGCTGGTCTGGCGATTTGGTGTCTCAGATCCTTTTCTCCATCGGAGCTTGTTGCGATGCCTTGACCGTCACGTCGAACATGACCTTGCCGTGTCGGCGTGCAATCGTCCCTTCTATCCATGCTTCGTGCCTTGGTCGATGGTCTTGAACGTACACGGCTGTTTCAATCTCAAATGGACTGGTAGATTCCGTACTCGAAGGCTCCAGGCGGTTGTCTTATAGCGGAATCATAGCGAAAACTACTGTATGAAATTTGCGACCCATGAGTTTCTCCGATGACGACTATCGATTTCGCAGAGTCTAGTTTGGTGTTATGCGATACGCCGTTCTCCGGATCATATGAGAACTCCGAGATACTGTTTGTGAGGCTGTCAAGTGACGGCTTACTGGCAGGAGCGGCCTGAGACGACTGACGATCTGCAAGCATTGACACTAGCCGCTTGAGCAATTGTTCCACCCCCTTGTCACTCATCGTACCTGCGTCGCCAAATTTGTTCCGTTTGCCCGTAACAAAGAGAAAACCACTCAAAAACGGTAGCAGAATCCTTGTTGACGCTAGAACTGATTTTCAAAAGCTAATACAAGCACAGGACCAGAACTCGTGTAGAGAGGTTTACTAGCGTCGGCCACGTGCGAGTGAGTTGTCAAAAGTGTACACTAATTCAAGTCGGGGTTGACCTTGACCTGATGAAAAGCGTAATAAAGCACATGTTAGGAAATCAGTGTAAGTAATGCCAAGTACCAACGATGAGCAATCTTTGGATTAGCGTGGATCCCCAACAGCATCATACTGCCATCTCTCCCTGGGTCACCCTTTTTTGATTGGTGTGAAAATCATCGCCTGCTAATTGGTTGGGACTTGTTTGGACAGCCTCAAGGCGTTATGTGACCTTCGACCTTTTCTGGTCGAAATCTCCAGATTCCCTCGCCTAATCACCCCATGTCTACCTCTGTGAAGGGTCACCCTTGAGTTTACAAAGTTTTTCCTGATAAAACCCAACGACTCATCGATCCGTGTGTCCTCACGTAATCCCACTTTTTCGAAAAGGAGACATTGTGGTCCTACCACAATCGTTCAGAGCGATTTTCCGTGTTTTTATCAATTATATTTACTAAACAGATGAAAACTTCATCGGAGTAGATAACAAGATGTGCTTTAGACAAAATTCAATAATTCACCACATCTCTTTAACCGTCAACAAGGTTTCGCTGCCTCTAGGACAAAATCTCGTGCAAATATTTGGCTAGAGATTGTAACTAATGCAGCAAGACATGTGACAAGACTTCCTAATTGAGATTTCAGATTGTGCCTTGAGTCAAACTGGCGATTTGCGGGTGGTGCCATGTTTCTGTCATCCTGACAAAAGAGTCGACAGAGAGCATGACCGTTTATTTGCGTCACAACAGTCAAGTCAAGTCGAGTAAAATCGTGGAACTAACTTCTGTGTGCGTATCGATACGCTTGCGTTACAGGCGGCTGTTAACAAGAGCTAATTACAAAGAGGGTGAGTCATTGATCCAGTCGGGCAAGCATGCACGCAGCACTCACGCGCGATGACTGTCGGTCCACAACAGTGCATTCACGAATAAATCGATTGAATTGTGTTCGCTCCCCCTTACAAACTGCGTCCGTTCAAGAATGCTAACTGTGCTAGCCTGGTGGTCTCCACAAGCGATTCATCCAAAATGCCTTGTAACGTTTCAAAATTACCTTCACCACGTGCGTTCGCATCGTTCAAACGGGCACCCCGTTGTGTTCCAGGAACTCCTCCTTCGATGTTCGACTGTCGAACACGCGGCTGGAGGTGGTCCTGAATCTGGGGGACTTCAACGCGCTCACGGCCTCGCCCGCGCGCAGCCAACTGAACGACGGCGCGTGGCACCACGTGCACATCCACAGGTCGCTCTCCTCCATCTTCGTCGAAATCGACGGCGCGGCTGGAAAGGGCCACTCAGCCTTCCTTCCTATCAACACAGCCTCCAACTTCTTCAAAATGTCCATCGGGAAAAAGGTGAAATTCATTAATTACGATTTCACTCTCTTTATAGAGTTGTTGCTGTGAGCCAATTGTGCTGGCATTAATGAAATTACCGCTTACCTTAATAAAATTGGGTCAACTTTAGGTTTAAAGGGCAGTTATTCAAACAAGACGAGTAGCCATATTGATCTTCGTGTTCTGAGAAGGTCAGCTAGCAAGTTGGATCTATCTGTCACATGTCAAAGGTCATTTGGGTTGCAGACGGGATGACTTTGTAGGCCATTCACCGTTGGTGGTTTGTTCCTAGTTAATTGTGATCTGACATCATTGAAACAAAAAACCACGTCATCAAGGCCACCTTGTAGGTTCTGATTGGTGCAAGACGTGACCTTGTGCCGGGCGCCCCCTCATTGGCTGACGGGGAGGTTCGGCCAGCATCCTCGAGCATAGGGTCGACTTGTCTACGCGACCTCCGAGTGAACGGTGCGTGGTATCCCCTCTCCCAGGCAGAAGTCACCGCTGCGGGCACAGCCGGGCATGTGGTCAGCATGAAGGGTTATGGCGACAACCTCGACTCGTGTTCCGATCTAACGGCCTGTCCAGCCGACGCTTCGTGTCCTGGCGACCTGACGTGCGTGCCAACATGGAAGCCTCAAGATGGCTACAAATGCCTGTGCGTTTCTGTGTTCGACTTGAAAGCGAAATTTCATTGTCTCGGCCTATTGTTTCCTGTTTTTTTAACCCGCATCTTGTGTGACGCCATCCTACCCTACCAATGGTATTGTATTGTTAATTACCAAGACAACGCGGCATTTGGGCGTGGCTCAGCCAATGAGAGGGCTGCGTGCTAGTTCGAACCAACCAATCAGCACACGAGTCTGTGCAAAGCCATATTTGCCGACTAGCTCTTAGGAATCACAGTGGTTTGGTTAATTCCCAATCGAATAACCAGAGCTCTTTCCTCTTGCATTCAGATGTCCATCAAACTGTGTGCAAGGCGAGGCGAATAGGTGCTTCTGCTTGGCCGTCTGCTCACTATTCCCCTGCCTCAACGGCGGAACCTGTCAGCCCTCGTCAACAGATAGTCGCGGATTCAAGTGCGACTGTCCAACCACCCACTTCGGATTGTTCTGTGAGGCAGAAGTCATGCGAGCGGGGCTTAGTGTTGGCGCGTTTACGGGAATCGTCATTGCTATTTTCGCCGTCCTTGGTGAGTCTTTTGTAGTAGTTTCTGACTTTTCAAGCTCAAGCTCAAATCTTATTGGCTCAGTCCAAGTTAAAATGCACAAATTAGTAACTTGTTGGGATTTCCACACTCCCACAAGACCATATTTAACTTTCACCAGGGCATAGGGATTGGCATGTTTACCTGACCTGCTGGGAGGGCTGACTTTTCAGATTAATCGGGTGATGTTCGTAGTGAAGTCCCAGTTATCGACCTCTTGGCCTATGGTAACTGCGTTATTGATTTTGGCAAACTGCAGTAGATAACCATCAGTTCCGTCAAAGTCAGAAGGACTTCTCAATTGAAGGCATTTTCACCAATTGATATTATCGCCTTCTGAAAATAGCTCTAACTTCTGTTAGAGGATTGTCCGCTCTGTTCACAAATCAAAACCCATCGTCTCCATCGCACGATTTCCTTGAACAATGATGAAAGGACGATGATATTTTCAGGGTGTTGTTGATGACCCCGGCATGTGGTCCCGACTCACACAGGAGACACCGCGTTTTATTGGTTGTACTGTTTTCGTGTGTTTTCAAAGTCGTGCACGACTCATGAATTTGTTGATTGGTTGGATGAACGGAATGAATTTCTGGTGGGTACATGCGCAGGGGTGTTTGAGCAGACGGTTCCACTTGACGGACGGGCACGCTGTGATTGGCGGGATCAGTGTGCTAGAGAATGCGGCGACTGGGTTAAATCATCGTTGAATTAACAAGATTCACCACGTCGTCACTTCTAAATCAACGATGGCTGAAAATCTAGGATGCCGATATCGAGACCCAGTTACACTGCGCTGGAATCCAAGTAAGAAAGAGAGGACCAGTAGCAAGGCAGATGAGATTTTCTTCTCAACTTCCTCGAATCAGCTGATTTGTTGTTGCACCTGTGCGAATTCAAGGTCGTTGGGTATCTGCGTGTCCTCCCAACCAATGAGAATCCCGAGAAGTGGGGAAGGAATAAGGCACATGGTTGGTTGGAAGTTGTGAATTGCCAGTTACAGCATCAGTGGCACTAACGTGTAAACTCTCGAGTCGTAGTGAACCCTTTAAGATCAAAATGAGTTTCCACTTACGAGGTCTGTCAACGTTGGTCGAACTAGGTATGCTATTGGATGGGTGTACAGGAAAATGTCGTGAATCGTGCTTATACACACTCCCTAATTCGGTCCCTCCATCCTCCGACACAGGGTTCCCCTTTTCGCAACATGTCGCCAGCCGCGCGGATCCTCAACTCCTCCCTCATTCGCACGAATATTTATTTTGGATTATCCCCACACCTAGGTCTCGATGTTGGCGTATGTATGACTCACGCATCTGAGGTATAAATACACACGCTCACAAGCCACCCACGGCACAACGCCGCCAACCTGGTTGAGCTCTGAAGTGAACGGTTGTGTCCACGTCCTCTCCGGTCTTTTTCTTCATCGCGGGTATCAGGGAAGCGTAATCAGGCCAGCGTTAATTCGGTGGCCCCGGTGTGGTTCAAGACCACATGCTGGGGCCCACAACAAACCACTTTGAGTATACAATCAACTTTCAAAGCATCAATCAATATCTCAGTGACTGGAGGGTTTTCTAGCACGTCAGTCAGTTGTGGATGCTGTGTTTCCTGATCTCAAGTCAAAGGATGTCACGGATAGACCCAGGAAAGGCATTTCTGTGCTAAAACACAGGAACTTTTTCTCGTTGAGCTAAATGTACAATTTTTCAGTCACTCATGTGAATAGATTTAACGTCTAGAGAATGACCTTTTGTAGAAATTTGCAGCCATTTTTTACTGATTCACGTAGATCTGGTACACCGAATCACCTCGTAACTGGCTCATCCTATTCCAAACGCTAACTAGGTAACGCCAATCGCAATCGTTGGTAAAAAATGACTGGGACTCGATTCGATGTAGTACAACCTCTACTCCCTTCTGTGTGAATTTCGATCTGAGTCTGAGGTGTCTTCGTTTCGCGGTTGATCTTCGTAAACCCGGTGATTAGAGCATCAACTCCCAGACACCTAGTCTAGCCATCTATTGATTAAAACGTCAAAACAGGATTTTTCGTTGGCGTTAATCCTTTATTTCCTCCAACATTTGTAGGACTCATAATCGGCGTTGTGGTGTGGCGATGTTACAGGAAGCGAACACCACCACAACTGTCTCCAGACAAAGATCTTCGTGAACATGTTATGCCTTACTTTGAACAAGCAGGTGAGTCATCGGAATCGGCTTTGTTTTCCATCAGAGCCGGACGTACTCGTTTGCCGACAAGTTATTTAAGGGAAAAAAACTCATTCGGATTTTACTGACAACGAAAAATCGATTTGCACCTCTCACTAACCCGCTTAAGCTAGTGTATTTTTTGTTTTAACGTTTGAAATAAAAGCCGCCCTGTTGATACCTGGCGGCAAATCGAAATGGACCACCACTTCAACCGTAGTAGTTGCTTTCTCGTTTCAATCGCAATAACTCAAATCTGGATTCTTCGGTTTGAACGATTTCATTGAAGTCTTTTTGATAATATTTACACTGTTCGTTAGGTCAATAGACTGTCAACGTGTACACACAACATCCCTCCTTTTGTGTTAAAATCTGATCTCTTTTTCCTGTTTCTAACCTTCAGACGAAATCGATACGCACAGTTTTGACGAAGGCAGGCTGGCCTTCCAGCATCCACCGCAGATGACCCAACGTAAGTCACCACAAGCCTTAATTCACCGTTCCTTTCCCGTCTACTGCTCACTCGGCTAATAAGTTATGATCATGCGATATAGCCATTACAAGGACACACTTCTTGAAAGAGCATCCTTGTATGACGCGTAAGTTGATGTGTCCATCGCTCTTGCTGGGTGAGCTGCACTTTCGCGTCTGTTACTTCATCAAAGTATTGAAACATGCCTCTCATTTCAAGTAAATCCAAGTTTTTCGAATCAGTCGGATTAAAGACTGTGTTGTGATTTACGATTACCGTGTCTGAAGGGTGCGACGTGTTTGTGGGTCCAAAGTCCACTGTCAGCAACCCAGGGTATTGACATTCACCTGTTGTAGCAGGTGATAACACCGAGGCGGTCTATTTGTTAATGCTTGGTTGCGCTGCGCAGACATTCAGAAACGAACGGTCATTCGATGGCTCAACTTAGATGCGTTTTTGATGTTGATGTTGCTATGTCTGTGTGCGAACAAGTCGTAGACGTCCATTGGCGATTCTCACACACACATTCACGTGCATGATCAGATGCATCTTTTTGACCAATGAGAACACTGCGACGGATTTGGAGGACACGCGAATTGGTGGAATGACATGAGTTACCTAGGCGCTGCGTCAACAAGCAACAGGACAACAGCACTGTAGGTTATCAACACAGACGACATTAGCACCAAGATTGTGATTCCAATTCCCGGTTATCCAATCCGCGTCATGGGCCGTCTCAAGCTGATTTCTCATTGGTCAATCATTTTCGAAGAGGCAGTTGCTTTGTAATCGTTCTGGTAAAAACTATGGACACAATCATAGTCAGCTAAATAGAGATACTTCGACTGTTGCAGATAGTCCATCGACTATGCGTTACTGTCATGAATCCCGTCACTTCATAGAATGTCGTTTTTTGAGATGTCGTCTGTGTGTATCGACATCTCAAGACAACGCCCCTATTCGTAGATCACAATAACCATTCACCGTTTTCGGACAATTTAAAATTACGCACACACCACTACCTGCGCTTTTACTAACTGCCAAATCATTGTCACACAAGCATGACAACAGGACCGGTTCTGTCGTCTCTTCCTTCACGTAAACAACCTTGAAAATGCCCCACCTGCTTCTTGGCATAAGCATTTTAGGTAACTGGGCATCTGACTTAGGCATTTTACCAATGATTACCAAACCAGGCAGCGTGTTTGTGTGTGTTTGTGTGTTAATTCAACATTTTCATCTAAGCTTCGACATGGGCGGGTATGCCGACATTTCTCTTCGACCTTCTGGACTCGACGACGTTGACAGGTTGGTTTCGTTACTATGTGGGTTGGGGTGCACGCATTAACATTGTTCAGTGTCTTTCTTCAGTTCGTGCACTGTTGGGGATCCACGATTCCCCAAGATTGCTCATCGCTGGTTTTTGGCACCATATACACTAATTAACGTTCACTTTTAACGACTCGCTCGCACGTGGCTGACGTGATTAAACCTCTCTACACGAGCTCTGGTCTTGTTCTTGTATTGGCTTGGGAAGGTCGGTTCTAGCGTCAACAAGGGATCTGTTACCGTTATCTGAGTGGCTTTCTCTTTGTTACGGGCAAACGTAACATGCACTCACTCACTGACGGACGTTCTTTGTTCAGGAAAAGTGACGTAAGGAAACCCTACTTGTTCCCGAGTTAGTAGATTCTTTCGCCTCATCCAGTGGTGCAGAAAACCAAGACGCCATGTTAATGTTGTGCTCAGTTGCACAACCGGTTCATGGTCTTGTTCGGTGGTAAAATTAGGCGTTGGCAGGAATAGAAACACCATCAAGATACCTCTAGCTATCGTTAACTGGTGGCTCCTTTCAAGCGAGCAATTCCGCAATGTCTTCTTCCAAATCGATCCAAGTTGACGTTGTACAAGCTTGACGAGTGATTTTCTTGTAATGCCACCAAGCTGCCAATGACTGCAACTTGATTGGCTTGTCATTCTTTATCATCAAAACACTTCTAACCATTCCACAGGTCCTTCTAATTGTTTCCTACTACACATCTTTTCGGTTTTGCATGGCCACTGGCTTTGTTTAGCGATTGCCTGGTTTTTGTAAAGAATGCGTGCTTTGCGCCCTATATTTGCGGACATCTAATTTCCCTGGGGTCATTTAAAACGATTCCTGTGACCAGTCATTCTACCCTTGTTTTAAATCAATACTGATGCGAGTTGTTTGCCAATCGCTTGCATGAAAGCAACCAGGAAAGATTTCTATTGGCGCAGCTCGTAGTTAATTTTAATTACTGAAACGGCAAATTTCAGGCACACTTTGGCTGGACACAAAACAACATAGGTTACTATTGAAAGAGATAATGCTTTTTTTTTCTACAAAAAAACACAGTTATGGCTACTTGTGCGCCATTGTTGAGTTGTCGAAAAATTAGTTTTGATGTGAAAATTTGGCGCTTTCTCAAGAACGCGCCAAATTGTTTCGATGACGTGCGCGAATCAAATAGGATTCTGAGCTGGATTTTTGGGGTTTCACACAACCAGGCATTTTGTAAGCATGCAACCGTAATTTTGAAAACAAACCGCACGAAAATCTCAACAGCACCATAATTTGAATGATAATGAAACATACTTTAACGCTTCCGCAACCACCACTTGCAGTTGTATCTTGATTTTCGCATCAATTATTTAAACATTGCACCCATTTATACAAAATCGTGTATGCGCAATTAAACTTTGTGTCGGATTTTGATGTGAAACAAGGCGGTATTAACATTTCAGAGGTCAGTTGCACTTCATCACGGCTGCCGTGATCGAAATGGTAGCGGACATGGAATGTCTGAAAAGACAACAGTTTACCAGAACGCAAAACCTACTCGTGTCATTCACTTCTGTTCAAAAATCTAATGCATGGCTGCCACGATTAACAGCAACAGCGAATAATCCGCTAGAGAGAGCGTGTAGTTGCATACGAAAATGTAAAACTTCACGACGATATACTGGGTTATCAAAAAAGTAGCTTAATTTTAAAATCCACACATGTTTTGATGATTGGGACAGCGAACTAGATGTGCTAATTTGTACCAGCACTTGAATCCCCTATGTCCGGTTTTAAGCAATACCAGAACACGTTTCTACGCTCCCACACACCCCACTTGCAGCCGTATCTTAATTTCTGGCATCAATCACCATCACAGTTCACACACTTACGGAAGGACGTGTGCGAGTACTGCAAATAGCTGAGACGCGTGTGACATCCAAGTGTCCGGAGGGTGTCCTGCGTCCCGACTTGAGAAGTCCGTTTATCCGCAAACTTCGTCAATTCACTATTGCCCTGAGGTAGCCCTTGACGGAACGTCGTGTCCCTGCACACTTGGACACACTCTTCTCGGTAGCTGACTCACCGATTGGGGAGGGCAGAGCCTAGCCTTTAACATGCCAGCACTGCAAACACCCACACATAATCGGACTTGTGGGAGTTGAATCATTCTCCTATCATAACTTGTGATCATTCATGCATGCGTTCACTTATCGTACTTAGACGAATGAGTCATCAGTTCTAGAAATTTTTCTGAAAATGGTCTCATTTTGACCTTTCTTGCGTTCTAGTGAGGCAGATTGTCAGAAATATCACGCATTTCACCGAATAAATATTGCTAAATTGGTTTGTGTAAGCTGACATTCTGTAATGTGAGCGAATAAATACACCTGTCCAATTTTCTTGCTATTTTTGCTTTATCAGTAGCCAAATCGCGCACCAACACGACTGGCACAGGCGTGCGAACTAGCACCACGTCACCAGGCGACGCACGCTCAACCAGCTTCCAGCAGGTTTTGAACGCTCAGCTTAAGACAAAGCCGATCGAGGTGCCGGATTACACCCTGGACTACGGATACGAGGGGGGCAACACCAGCGCCGAGGAAGACGAGGTGGAGAGAGACAACTACCTGGACGAGAGTGAGGACAGCAGAATGCGCTCAATGAGCTCGTCTGGGTTTCAGGACCAGCTGCAGCCCTTTGGAGACACTTTTGATGCTCTGGATCAACTGACAGACGGCGCTGGCAGCCCAATGGATGCTCATCGATCGCCTAGGTGATTGGTTGGCCCCCCTTCCTAAAAACAGCAGCATTTGCCCGTGTTTACACAACTACCTTTGTGGTATTTGTTGCCAGTATTGTACATTTAGTCACTTGGATATCTACAGACAACCCTTCGTACCTAACTATGCATTAAATACATTGCACCAAACCCACTGGGACGTGTTATCCGTGTCTAAGGGCCTTAAATTAGGAAACTTGTCAAAAAACTGAAGATCTTGACAAAATTTGCAGGATTTGGAGTGACGAAAATCTGGTTGTATCAACTAGACCGTCGACTGCTTCTGGCCTGTTGTGAATCGTGTTTATGCACAATCTTTAATCCGTTCGCTCCATCACCCGACACAGGGTTCCCCTTTTCGCAGCATGTCACCAGCCGCGCGGATACTCAACTTCCCCCCATTTGTACGAAAATATATCTTGGATTATCCTCACACCTAGGTCTCGATGTTAGCGCACGTATGACTCGCGCATCTGGGGTATGAATACATACGCGCAAACCCCACACACGACACAACAACACCAACGAGGTTGAGGTCTGAAGTAAACGACTGTGTCCACGTCCTCTCCGATCTTTTTCTTCATCGCGAGTGTCAGGGAAGCATGATCGGGCCAGGGTTAATTTAGCGGCCCCGGCGTGGTTCAAGACCACATTCTGGTGCCCACAACAGGTCTAAGACGATCCCCGCAAACCCAAATCGATACGGTTGAAGCATCGATTCCCGCAGTAGTAATTTTACTGCCAGTTGGTGAATTGTTACGAGACAGATGCCGCGCAGAGCGCTTTATTGTCTCAGGAAAAGTCGAGTGTATATTCAGATGCACCTACTTTCGTATGCTTGGGCCATCGGAGATCGATGAGTTGGTTGGTTAACATTGACATATGAGTTGTCTGCGTCAACAACAATGTAACACGCGAACCGAACCACGTGATTAGAAGTCGCACACCTCAGTGTTAGTTAATTCGTCTTGGGGACTGTTAATATCCCCAGCATGAATACAATCAGTTGCACTTTCGCCTAATCGTGTCGTCGTAGTCTGCTTGCCATCTCCCTTGTTGTTAGGTTCTGTTGTCGTTAACTACGAAGCAGCAAAAGGAGCTAAATATGTCTACAGACACTCTGCTATGGATTTTATGACCCTTAGAATACGTTACTTAGTCAAGTATTTGTTAGATCCTTGGGTTTCAACAGCTCGCCAGTGTTGCCAGCTCCACTTTCAGCAAGTTTTTTTGTGGCTGTCAGGTCACCAAGTTATCCGCTCTGTCACTCTTTATAATCCAGGCATAGAGCAGAACCCGCCTTTCAGCCTGCTGCTTTATGATAGTGTTACGTTTGCCCGTAACAAAGAGAAGACCACTCAAATATCGGTACCAGATCCCTTGCTGAAGCCAGAACCGACCTTCCCAGGATCATACAAGAACAAGACCAGAGCTCGTGTAGAGAGCTTTGTTCACGCCAGCCACGTGCGGAGTTCAATGTCGAAAACGAAACTAATTCAAGTCAGGGTTGACCTTGACTTGATAGAAAGCATAACAAAACAAATGTTAGTGAATTAATGTAAATAGCATCAGAAAACAATCTTGGAGAATCGTGGATCCCCAACAGGTAGACGGCAGACAACGATTTGTTTAATTGGTGCTTTATTTGTACTGCAGGCAAACCGTGAACCTGCCTGTGGTAGAGGCCAGTATAGGTTTAGACGGCAGCTGCAAGTCTCAACACGTCTGTGCCGGATCGATACTTGTGTTGGTTTGTGCAGCTACGTTCGATGCCAATTTCAAAGTGTCCCGTTTGAAGAATCAAATGTTTTCGCCGTCAACTCTCCTTCCTACCGCTTGTGTGACACGCCAACCAGCGTCAGCCTCACTGTGGCCCTACTCAGAAGGCCAAAGGATATCGTTTCTCCTGAAAAAATTAAAATTCCAGTAATTAGACAAAGCTTCTTCCAAACTATCGAACTCCACAACTACCTTCGACATCATGCATTCGGATCAACGTAATTTTTCAGATCACTGGTGGTTTGTGATCGTGCTCAAATTGACCAGGTCGCAGATGTATCAGTGTATCTGCTTCTACGTCGAGGTCGCAGATAGGGGCCTGTGTGTAGAGACGCACGCAACGTCGGTACCTTGTCACAATCCAAAACGCATGCACTATCACTGCGAGAGCCGTGGTTCTTATAATTGTGTAATTGATCACGATTGCAAATATGGCCTCGTTAATTTGTCTCGGGTCATCTGGTGTTCCATTCAGTTTTTGTAAATCATTTTATTGAAAATGATAATTAGTTAATAGTGAGTGAACCAGTCAACCACAGTAGGTTAGGCTCTAGCAGGCAGGTTACCGCACTGGTACCTTCCATCTCTCTCTCTCTATCTATCTCGATCTAGTAGGTCGTGTCAGTTTGGCTTAACCGCAAAACCTACCTATCGCTCGGTTGATTCTCCCGTTTTATTCTACGTCTCTTTTCTCTTTTCTACATGCAATAACGCTGTTTAATTCTAGAAAAGGCATATTATATTGCATTGCAAGATAATTAAAAGCGTGTGTTCATACTCGCAAAGTACAGTAGCTCATCTAGCACAAACCAATTTACCTGCATCGATTCAATGAAACATTGTATTTCTGACAGTCGCCTGATTTTAGCAAACGATTCTATCGAAATGAGATCACATTCTGGGAGTAGACCAGAGCATTCAGTTCGATTACCAGAATAGATGAATCATTCGTCTGAGTAAGATAGGCGAACACATTCATGAATGATCACACGTTATGATAGGAGATTGATTCAACTCCCACAAGTCCGATTATGTGTGGGTGTTTGCAGTGCTGGCATGTCGAAGGCTAGGCTCTGCCCTCCCCAATCGGTGAGTCAGCTACCGAGAAGAGTGTGTCCAAGTGTGCAGGGGCACGACGTTCCGTCAAGGGCTACCTCAGGGCAATAGTGAATTGACGAAGTTTGCGGATAAACGGACTTCTCAAGTCGGGA
>UXSR01005927.1:3302-19723 GCA_900604375.1 Mesocestoides corti
CGAACGCTTGCTCAGGGATTTGATAACAGCTTTCAAAATGCACTGTTTTGAATCTGGTGTCTATGATATCTGGAAAACCATCAGCTGATGATTGCTTGTAAACACTTCGATCGAGACATTAAGAAAGCAAACAGCAAAGAACACTCACTACTGGAGCTGCTTTCAGAGTCTGCGTCATCCGCATAAGTCGTGGAGTATTTTGTCAAAACTTGCTTTGAAAGCTTTATCAGCATCTTATCTTCTCCGCTGAGTCTCTTACCTTTATTATTCCATTCAACCATTCAATTTAGACAATGCAAGGTCGCAGGTTTACGTGGTAGTGAATTTGTTAGCATTGATTTATCGTGTCTACATGCTCTGCTTGAAAAACATTGTTCGCTGTATGTGCATAGACAAGTTTGACTAAATTCGTCTAAGTGGAACCTGCAGCCAACTGAAGCATCAAGTGTGTTAACTGATGTCAGTGACAGCGCGGTTGACGAATCAAGCGTTTGAGGTGGCAACGAATGAAAAGAAGGAGAATGAGGCAAATGTGAAGCAGCAAAAACATCATCGCTCAGGTCTCTCCTTTACAACGACAACTGACCACAGTCAAATGTCACTCAGTTTCGGCAAAGTGGATTCAATCTGAATCAGTAAGTAGTTTTGGAAAAACCATTTGTCGTAGTCATTAACCCTTTATCCTTATATTTAATCAAATCTTCGGTTGGCTCAGGCAATTGCTGAATGCACAATGACATCCTCTGGAGTGCTAACTCAACAGAGGTGAGGAAATATCCTACACAGATTGTATTTATTAAAATATTCGCTTTGGCGAATGCTAACATTAATCGAATTATAATGCAATACACCGGATCTGCGCCCTCACAAGCATCACTTATGACGCCAGATATAAATAGGATATTCTAAATTGTCAACTGTAATCGAGACACAATAAAAGCCAAATAATTTACTCGTCTGCAAAAAAGTCGTCATGGTTCACGAATCAGTCACAGATTGAAATTAAAGTTGGATGTGTGTGTAATAATACAAATACGTCAGAGGTGTAGATGATAAATTAATATTGCTTGTCTGTGTCTCCTGGGTTTGTAATGGTAAAATGTGCAAGGCGTTTTGTGCACGATTGCTTTAACCGGATAACTGTCTGACAGCAGCAGCAATAATATTGCAATTCAAGTATACGACACCAATGACCTCTGTTGGATATTCCAACAATGCCGGTTTTGCGTTTCCTTACAGTTAACACCGACTACGCACGTGCATAAACAAACCTGAGTTGTTGACTGAAGGAGTATACACTGGCGACTTAAGAGGAAAAGACAAGATGCCGATAAGTCCTTCAAACCAATTTTTGCCACACTACTTCGCAAATGGTGCAGGTGTCTCAGATCAGGATATCAACTTCAATGGTGAGTGTTGGTTTGCTGTTTATTTTAAATATCTTAATCAATTTGGCACATGTGTGGTGCTTGCTTGTACGGTTACTTAACACTTGGTAGACGATAGGTTCCATTTACTATTTTAATAATTTCCAACAGGTAATACTTTTACCAACATGTAATCTAATCGTTTGCGCATTCGCTCACGCTTTGACGTCGAGTTAACTGACAACCACGTGCATGTCAACACACATGTGTAACCATTAAAGTTAAATATATGATAGTGCAGCGATGTTAAAATTAGGTTTTGACCATTAAAGACAAATTTGTACACAGTCATGTAGTGTGGTGTCCTTGGAATGTGTAAAGACCACTACAGTAACCTTAATTAACAGAAACTGAGTTTAATTTATTCGAATGCCCTTGACGTGTGGTCGCAGATGTGGATGGTTTGACGTGTCGGCGGAAGTTTGTTGAGTAAGAAGTGGTAAAGAACGAGAAGAGGGAGCAAAACTTTGCTTAGTAGACCCTGCCCGCAATACACCTACGAGATGCGATGTCAGCTAAAGTTTACTGAGTTTGAAGTGGCCCAGTTGGAGTAGGAGGAGATGAAACAAAATATCGCTTGTCCGGGTTATCACATACTGCAGGTTCAGAAAAGTGTTAAACGTGTTGCTTTCAATGACTTTTAGATCCTCACAAAGCAAAATACTTGGATCTCAAGGTGATGTCTCCCGATTTACAGCAGAAATTCAGAATTTACTTAAAATAGCAATGACCGTTTAACGGGTTTGCAGTAAGATTAAAAGTAACCTTAGCAATGAGAACACTGTTATTCCTCGTGGAACTGCAGTTCAACCTATGTTGTTCGGGAGCGGTTGAAGTGTAGTCTTAACTGGTCGTAGTTGATGTGGCCACGGTTTGATTTTTCTGCAACACGTAAATATATTTGCCTAAATATTTCCTTGTTGTGGAAGACTAGCAGGTTGTCAAATTGTATATGCAGTTACAAGTAGATTCTCGGGAATAGTTCCACCATTTCAAAGGCAAACCTCATAACGATGTCTGTCCTAATTTCTACTTATACTGCTTTAACCGCTTCCTTTTCAAGAATGCGTTTCTCTTCTAGATGTGTCCGACTTACCTGACTGTGTCATGTAGTCTGATGCATCATCAGAAACGTCTTTTCAGAAAATACTGAGACCTGAAAAAGGGAATAAATTAATGAAATGTGACAGCGGAGATGAAGCAGGAACCTGAGAAATAGATGCAGCAACAGGAGCTGAACTTGTCAGAATTCAACTCAATGCCATCCATTTATGGAGTATGCCAACTAAAAGAATCCCAGTCAAATCTCGATGCTTCGTTTTACCTTGCCCAACAAGTCCAATGGCAATTCAGAGAAGGTTGGTCTTGATTTGTATGTTTCTTTAAGTTTATTGTTGATTGCCGTCATTAGAGATAATTGCTTGCCTCAGACACTCAGATTCATTTCATTGCATTTATTTCAGAACCGTCCATCTTTTCTATTGCCGCTACAAACCCTACCCACCATTGCCCTCAGCCACAATCCACTGTACAAGTGGAAATTGACACGTTGAGTACTTTGGCAACAACCCCCAAACGCTTAACGGTGAGTTTTTAGCCGACACAGATCGCCGTTTGGGATTACTCTTTTGTGTGGTGTAAACGCTTTGAGGTGATCCCGAGGAATTCTCCGAAGCAAACCACAGCATGTAAGGAAAAGCTAACGTTTAGTTGGACTGGTGGCCCTGAACCCTGTGCCTGTTTAATCAGCATTTTGTGTACAAGAATTATTTTGGGAATATTTAAGCCTTTTACTTACACACTAGTACGACATGTCTGGTTTTTTTGGGACCACATTTAGAAACCAAATGTGGCCAAAATCCCAAAGTAGGCAAGTAGAATAAGTTGGGCTGTTGTCAATAGCCAGATACATGTAATTATAAGGCACTGGGATGAGCATGTTTGATTGTTTGAGGAAAGGAAAAGACAATACATATTTTGTGTAATCTGCTTTCACTTCTTTAAACGAAAGTAGTGCAACTAACTCCAAACTTACATCTTAAACATGAATTGATTTTGCTGTTCAGACTCCTAGCACTAATCTGACTCTATGTTGACATTTTTACACTTAATCAAATCGACCCCTTAAGTAACATTACCTGGGTGACCTAATTCATTTCAGTGCTCAAATACGTCGATCTATGTTTATTACGAAAGCATAAAGAGATATGAATATGAATTGACACAATAGTGTTTCTAGCAGACAGAAGAACAAGCGAAGAAAATGTTGTCAGAGCGCACACCTCCGAGTCTTCAAAACTCGTAGAAGACTTTTAAATCATCAATCGTTACCAGAGGGTTTTCAGCGTTTCCGTCAGCTGGCCACTTAACTGAGTCGGACAGAACGCGAAGCCCAGACATTTCCGAATGTGAGGCCGATGTATAAGGTCATTACCAAAAGGGACACACGCATGCGTATTCCGACACTTTTAGTTAAGCAAGCAACTGATCATTTGTGTTATCAACTACCAGCTGATCTTCTCTGCCATGATTACGACAAATGTACTAGCGCGCTCGTGCATAGCAGAGTATGGGCAGCAAACACAAATATGGCGTTAGCTAGAGTAAGCCATTTATGTAACACACTGAGCTATCAAAAGGCAACACAACTCATCATCCTACGTTCTCTTACTGTCTGGCTCTTATACCGTTCAACATTAAGGATTATTAGAAATCGTGTGCTCAAACGCGAGTCAAAGGTATAAACATTAGGTTCAAGATGGTGATTTCAAGTCTCAAAATCAAAATAATTTTTAAATCACATTGCCTTAAAAGCTTGCGAATAGTTGATGCGTTCCATGCTCAAGTGTAAAAGTCCAAGATTTTCATCTTCTGCAAGATGCAGAAAAATTGCCAATCCAACTAATTTGCAAGTTTCAACTGTTACCATTATCTCTATTCGACTAAATTCATTTTCTGGTGATCTTACCACATTTTACTTATACAAATAGTGCCCAATGACCATCTGAAGTGCCTTATCAGAATATTCGCACTACAGCAAACGGACTTTCTGACTATAAGCGCTTTTCTAGACTAGTTTGCTTGAACTCGCAGTTAACAATAAATGTCCACACGGTCATGCAAGTGGTTGACATCAAGTGGTACAGAGGTTGCATGCACTAAATGTTTATTATTTAAGAATGAAACCAGGAGATTACATGGCCTAACACGTTTATAACATTCAGATTTTCCAGCTGAGGCAGATTTCCAGACAACTTTGATGAACGGTAGCAGAATCCTGACAAGGTGCAATTTCAACCATTTGCAAATTTCTAACACACATATTTGATTTGCCACCTATGCGCTGTGAGTCAAATCAAAGCCCTTACCTACCAGTTTTAATAAAACCACATCTCGTAAACGCGATAACTGTTAAGCAACAGCAACCAGTAAAATATTCAAGTGAGTCAATTTGCACCAGTAGCTGCTATTGGGAATACCTAGAGCTGCCATTTACGCCTTTTCTCATGCCTAACAACCGAAGCACTCACATGTAAACAAACGTAGGCGGTTGACTGGAGGTGAGATTTACAATAGACGATGAAACAAAATTCTTCGATGCCGCCTTCGACACAAAAAAGCCGACGCTGAAAACCGCGTTGATGGTAAATTTAGGCTCATATTCTCTTAAAGTGTCACGATTATTTTATGTGCATATTTTTACGGACTTTCTAAACATGGCGATGGTTCGTTAATACAGTGGGCTTCAGCCAGGTGTACATATTTGATCAAGCAATTTAACACGACTAAATCACACCAGAATTGGGGCATTTGCCTTAAATTTTACCTTGTGTGATAAACGTGATAAAAATGCTCTAACGACTAATTTGTTCATAGATATACTAGCTGTTGATGGTTAGCAGAATGGATTTGTTATTCTGATTTTGGCGTCTAGATACGGCTATTTTTATGGGTTAAGTATTTTTGACGCAAAGCATGCCAGGTTTCTGTAGATTTATAATTTTCTCATTGCTCAGGCCTATTTACTAAAATTTCGTTACTCACTGCAGAGTTCTTTATGCATCATTGCGTGTACCAATTTCTTACCATTGTAACATCACATGCTAATGCCTAGGCACTGGGGGCTTCTTTTAAAACGTCCACACAAAACTACATTCAGAAACACTACATTTAGGCCGATGTGCAATGAATGAAAACGCACTTTTGTTAATAAGGATGCAAATGGCTGTCATCTCCAAAACACCTGATTTTGATCAAAAAAGGGATTCTCAAGGACTCGATCAGGAGGTTTGTGAGCTCTAGATGCAGGTGGAAACATTTATTGACTTGCTGCTGACTGACTCAAAAACCGCGCACTTTGTCGATGCAAGTCGCATTATCGTTGCCTGTCTGAGAACAACCGATCTTGTGAGGCGCCTGAACTGCAACTTCTCGTGACTCATAACATGAATTTGCCTTTACTTGAACTGCTATGTTTTGAATAAACACTCCTTTCTCTAATGTCGCAGCAACCGCTTTTCAGCTGCCATTTTTCCACTGCTTGATATGCAAATCAGTGCTTTCTTCGCAAATAGGCAGCATTCCTAACGAATATTTTTTGTGTGCAAATTTGCGTTTGAATGGAGAATGTAGCTCGTGAGTTTGAAAATGTTCATATAAAAAGATTCCGGCTGATTGGTTAGTGAAGACCGATTGCTGAAATTCAGTGTTAGGGTAGAACGTCCGTGTAGAGAAATAGTTTAAATACTGACACAGAGCAGCCTCCGGTTTGATTCATTAGTATTATCTGGGTGCACTCACCAATTTACACCCTCTGTCGTGATCGCATATTTACTCTAGACAAAGCTGCATTTTAACACCTTAAGGTGCGACTACTTTAGGCTAATTATCCCTTGTTCCCCGATTTAATAATTCGGCTAGTCATTAAAGCATTAGAAGGCTGCAGCATGCTTGGGTTAGAAACAATAGTTCATTGCTTAGGCAATCGATGCCAGAAGTTAGGTGATTTGTTATCCATTAGCTTTCAACCGAGTAATTTCAAAGCCACTGACAGTCAACGAATAAAGCAAGACAGGCAGAAGGATTTTCATTCCCATTATAAGCGACAAGGCAGTTCAGGTCATGTCTTAATGCGTGAATACGTGAACGCTGTTTTTGGTTGGCTGGTGCAACCGCTTGAGCATTATCAGCTACCAAATTAGTCTCACCCGTCAAATCGAACGCTGCCAATCTCTTAGAAGCTTATAGCGAGAACACACGACGAACACATGCATAGAAATCTGGGTGTTACGTGAAACGATAATCTTTACTTTAACAAGCATAAGATCTCGAACAAACACGAACTGAAACCTCATCTTCAGTAGACAGATTTATCAACATGAAAGACTAGGATCTCATTGAAATCTACAGTAAAGAAAATACGTTCAAGTTGGCGTCAGCTGCGGAAATTCATAATGAAATAAAGCTTATCTCTGAAGAAAAGGCGCATGAAAACACCACCAACAAATAATATTGTGGGAACTCAATCATACTTTCCATGAAATTTGACATTCAAACGCGAACGCAAAGATTTAACACAGGGGTCACTCATGTGAATGAATTGTAGTTTTTTGCAAACAAAATTGCTTTTTGTAAAGACTGATGTCCATGGTGCCAAAACAGTGATGGAATTGCGTTAGTTTCAATTTATCTAATAGAGAATAAGGTTCTGAAAGTCCTAAATAATCTTCTTGTCTTTTGACGTCTTTGTTTGTGTCTAATTCGGTCACATTTTCGTGAATTTTAGGTAACTGTGTTTGTTAAGTGTTTCACTGGAGATATACAGGGCTGTATATTTAATCAGATGCAGGCATTGTTGCATTAGACAATATGACGCACTCCTTAAGATCATCGGAAAAATTCAAAACGGTGACAACTTGCAATACATTAGGACCTGACAATCGGCAACAAGACGCATTTCATACTCCAGTTGGTAGGATTTATAAGAAAATTGTCATATAACGAGTCCCAGGTGGCTTGAGCAAATGCAAGTCCTATGGAACGAACAAAAGTGGAAGTCGATCCTGTCGGTTACTCACCGACATCTGTCATGAACTACTTTTGGCAGCCAATCATGCCAAGCTGTTAATTTGAAGGACCGCGACGAGGTTTAACCAGCCCTCGAAATCGCAACCGAAAACGCCTGAAGTTGCATGCTGCGCAAAGTTACTTGCCTCATTTTATAGTGATACAAGTGCGATGGTTTGAATGTTTGCAAACTTGTGGACGAAATGTCGTTTTAGGTGGTTCCAACTTGTGGCTTTTCTAAATGTGTCTCGTAATAGTATGTAAGTGTGAAGCACATTGTTAGGCCGTAATCAGCATCATTTTAAAATTGTTTAAGACAGAGTGCCTCTTTGAAAAGCCACATCAAATATAAGTACAATTGCAGCCGACGACATCGTCGAACAAGTCAACTGTTTAGGAATCGACGACCTAGCAGACGATAGGAGCGTCAAATCTGGTTCAAGATAAGGACGAAAAACGCGCAGACACTCATCACGTTCTTCTGAACGTCTGTCTATTATTTCACAACGACAATCTTACAAATTAAACTGATCAGAATCGTAAGGATATCTTTTAGCGATAATGTAAACTTGCAGGCTTGTCTAATTAAAATATTTTAAAGGTCGTTTCATTCAATTCCATACCAGAAGTCTTCGTGCCAGTTATCGTCCCTGATGAAATGTGTCAGTTGACTGTCTGTCATCCAAGCTAGATACAGGGGCTGGTAGACGCGTTTTGACGTTGTAAGTTTCTTCATTTTTCAGTTTCGAAATTTTCGGCTGGTCTCGGGATGAGTCGTTTTTAGAGGAATCTCGCACACTTAAAATCTCATTGACAGGATACGAATAGGTTGTGAGTCGCTTCGATTTACACCCTTTAATATATTCGGTTAAAGATAAAATCTTTGCTGGAACGCGTGAGATCATGGTGACCAACGTTCAGGTCTTTACTCATTGCTGCATTACAAAAATTTTAAATGCGATTTTATCATAAAATATAGCATCTTTCTAATCTCGTTGACCGCATTTACATCAGCAGTCGTAGACAAAAATTAAAGGCAAGATTTTCACTCTACTCATCGTCAACCAATGTGCACTAGTTGCTACGTATGTCAAACATTTCCAGTGATATCACGAAGGCTTGGTGTGCACTCAACAAATATTCAAATGCCTGTCAGTGGTTATTAGTTTCAAATCCATTAATCACGGATGCTCGCTTTTTAGACTTAATGTGTAGGAACGCGATTGGAGCGTATGCATATATAGTTGGTTTCAGTTAGCCCGACATGCACTACTTCAAACGACAAAATGACCATAACTTTACTGCATCAATCTTAGCGTAATTTGGCTGGGTGATCTTGTGCAAGCTGATAAACGGCTTTAAGGAGCCATGTGTGAAAATATTTAGCACAGAGCAGTCAACTACTCTGATCCACTTACACAATATGCAATTTGTTCCACATTTTCATGTGTTACAAACATGCAAGACAAATAACGTACCTCTTTCACATCTCAGATTACCGTGCAAGTGCCCTTGTTTACTGAACGAAAATGTGAATTAAAGTGACAATAAAACTCGGTTAAGGTCTTCTTAACTTGCCTGACATGATTTTTAAATATTTTCCAAATTTCTTCATCGATTAAGACTAAGTCATAGGTGTGTTTTGTCTCAGATATGAACTTCTCCATTTTAACGTAGCATTGCTGTGATAAGTCAGTTATTGCAGCTCTTTGAATACAGTTGGGGTCATATTTGCAGAAAAATGGAATAAGTTATGGGTGCACAAGTCGCTCAGCAGTAAAGAAGTTAAGACTAAATTTATTGGTAGAATCCTACATGTTTGCATTTGATGGTAGCATTTTTTAAAATATTCCGTTCAAATAAATAAATATTGCAGTTGCACCTCTTGTAAACAAGATCACCATGTGCATGACTATAGTTGCAGTAGAATACTAAATCGCCTTGTAGTTTGCTGTCAAGACTATACTACTGTAATGAATCGTGTTGATTCACGTCCAATAACCCTGTCCTCGCAGCTTCCAGCACACGTCCCCCCTTCTCACGTGAGACCGCTGTTTCAATACCCCTCTGAATGTACCACCATCTATTTACACAATTTGTGCTCGTCGCCCTAGTTGCCGCATTATAACCATTCCTGATTCGATGCCACAGGTACACGTTACCTGGCATATTTCTGCAACAAGCGTATTTATTATTGCAATGGTAATTTCTGCTTAAACAAGGGATGGTTAATTAATGTTTAGCTGCGAATTTAGTATTCTGAATTTGCTTAAAGCTGAAATTGACAAGGCCAAGTGCGACATTCTCCAGTGTATACTCCTAGATCTGATAAACACTCGTATTTACTCGAAGACGTAAATTTAACCGTCTTAATGCCTTTAATGATTAAATTTCTTGGCCATCTGTGGATTTTTAGTGTGCTTAACATCTGTCTGAAGCCCTAATGTCGAATGTGAGACATCGCATTCTTCATTTAGTCTCATTTAGTCTACATCTACGATTTACCAATAATCACTATGCTGCATATAACACATCGCAGCAGATGTATCAATTTCACCGACAAAATATTCATGTCTCGTTATTTTGCACGTCAATACAGCTGTATACGTTAATTAAAATTTGTCACTCAGGTCTTCATTTGGCATGTCTGTAATGAGTACACCTGCAATGTTCCAAGTAATATCTTGTGAAGTTAAAACGCGTTAAATTATTCCTGCATTGACTTTGAAGAAATAAAATCATTTTCCAATGCCACATATACATACTATTGTGACAGAAAGAATTTAAACTTTCTTAAATTTCATAAAGCTTACCTGGGCTGATTCATAATTACCTGAGGTGATTTTCCTTCTGAATTTCTACTAAAAAAATAATCAGCCATTTATATTGGTCAGATAGCAAAAATTAAGGAAAATTATGTAGTGATATACAGAACAGAATTAAATTGCATTTTGGACTACTTAAAAGCAACGTATTATATAAATATTGTGAATCAATGTTGGTTGTGTGTCTTTAACGTCGTTGTACTTTGATAGCCAGCATGATTCAAACGATTTGCGTCTTAAGTTTCTCAGTTCTTTTTTCCTATCCCCTTTTCAATGGCCAACATCTTTGTTTAAATGCATGAACACCGTTTCCGTAGATTCATCGCATTTACTTATGCATTTAAACACACGCATTTTGACACGTCTAGTCAGTCTACGACCTAATTCCCGAGTTATCATGAACCCCACTGCTTTACACTGCTACAGATATGACTGCGGTGCTGACACGTCATATGTCGAAGAATCGCGGCACCAAAAATACAAAGTGAATTTTGCGAGACCAAATTATTCTCATAAATATTCGTTACAACTCTTTCGTAATTCGTCACACCTTAAACATTGTTCGTGCAACTGAATAGTCTGTGACAATTTGTAGAGTAAGAATAGAAACGCGTTGGTCCACATATATATGCGCGCAGGCTAAAAACAAGACTAATACAATTTACGGAATTGGGTTGATTATTTTGCTTTCATTGTTTCTATATATTCTATGACAAGTATATGCTCTATTGAAGGAAATGTCGAGTAGAAAAGGTCCGCGATAAGTGACCAGCATCACTTTGTAAATAACTCTTTAAATAAAAAAAATAACATTTATTTATTTTTTTCTACAATTTTGTCATTTTTTTACTTTCAGTAACAAGCAAACATCGATACTTAATAGTCACGCCCCAGTTTCTTACATTTACTTGGATGTAAATGATGCATTTTACTAATCTGGTTAAACGCATTTACATTAATAATGTTAGCTTTTATTTGACTAAACGATTTTTAGCCTGCCAATGTACAGTTGCTAGTCTTCTTTATATAAATTTCAGTACACTTGCAAAATCGTACTTACACATCTATTAATTACTTGTCAGACTTGTTGAACCTGATGCTAGGAGCAATGTTTAAAATTTTGAGAAAGAAGTCCTTGCTTTTCCAACTAGCAGCATGTAACCCAAAATGCACAACTCCAAATGACCAAGCGACCACAACTCTACAGCATTGATCGTTTTGTAATGTGGGTATCTCTTCATGCGCAGGTTGATTAACGGCTTCAAGGAGCCATATGTGAGAAAAAATATTAACAGAGAAGACTATTCACGTATTAGTCAAACATGCTGATGCATAAAAGCATTCCTCTTTTTTTTCTAATGCATCAAAAGTGATTGTTAACATGAGAAGCAAATAAGCACTTTGAGTATGACCATCTATGTATTATGGACTGCAAGAAAAATGTGAATCACAGTAACAATGAAGCCATTTTAAATTACTCCTTATTCCTATCTCCTTCCGGATTCTTATGCAGAACTAGACCTAGTCATTTGCGCCTCTTGCTTATCAAATTAACAAGCAAAATTGCTAATGATTTGGTTACCGTGGCATTTTGATGAAGTAAATGTTACCGTTACTTTGACTGATTTAAAAGTGACGATCGTCTCTGTCTAAAGTATAACAAATCTGATGTATTAGGCATGTTTATAACTAAATGGCCACAAATGCTGCATTTTCAGTTGTGTTACTTGAACTTATCATCGGCAAGCGTCCCCTTTTTGGGCAAATTGGAGTCGCTTGTGTGCATCTCGCTAAATTTGTAAGGAATCAAAGCTTTCAGGTTGCCTGTTTTATCGTTTTTTACTACTGACATGGTTTAAAGCCTAGACATAGAGAAACCTGAATAGTGACAGACTGAATTGTTCCACACTGCAAAATTCTTTCTTCGAATATGTGCAAACATTCACACTACTAGTGGAGACTTAATCCAACAAACTATTATCGGACTGCCTGAGTACAAACAGCATGTCTGTGGTCGTCGAGTAGCTAACGTTGAAGCATAAACAATATCATAGATCACAAGAACTGGTTTGATTTTTTCAAGATGTTGCCCGCTATTTGAATTCCCTACTACTCTATGTGCCACTCGGTTTCCGTCAAAGTTGCACCACCTGCAACAAAGTGACCTAAATTAAATAATTAACGCCAGTTCTTTAGGTGTTATTTAAGGTTTTCGTAGTCAGCAAACACGGAAATTGAAGCCTAGACATTTGAATTATCTCTTTCCATTATTGAAGCCTTTTAATATTTGCTGTAATATTATTTTTTACTGATTTAGAATGTTTGCTCTGGTTAAGCCGTATGACTCAGCTCAAAAAAATAAATTTGGCATACTTGTTTCATCCAGCTCAGCTGTTGACCTAAAGGTTGTCATGTGTGTTGCAAAAAGCCTGGGGACACTAGAAGCATTGACGTAACTGGTCGTGACTGGTGGACACCCTCGTGATCTGGTAAAAATTTGTCATCAATTTGCCTCTTCATAGAAAGCTTCGCGGACTCGTTCTATACTCCCTAAGTCAGTAGTTAAAAAGATGTGGACTATTAGTAAGCATTTTAAAACATTTGACCAGTTAGTTCCACGTACATTATACTTTGCACCCGTTTATTTGTCTACCAGTGGCACGGTAGCAAAGTAGGCGTAATGCCTGATAATATCACAGAAGTGTAACAAGTGCTAACAAAATGGACATACCGTCAGTTCGATAAAACCCGATGTGGTCAAATGCAAACTAATTCTATGAGTTGTATGATCGTTTACAGAACTTTCATGAACTGAACTAAATTTTCACTTGGTGATGACATCTCTGATTCTTATGAATTGGTTCCTATTCGCTCTACTATCCATTTTCTTTGATTATTTCAACATGACTAACTGCACAAAACACAATTTCATATATCAAGAAAATAGAAGATCATTATCTTGAACTTCTCAGCTTCTCACTTCATTGCAGTCCTGAAGCTAAATAAGCCTTGTCATTTCGAACTAACTTTATGAAATCAGCCATTTGTAAGTGGACGCCAGCAACTTGAGATGTAAAGTTGTCCATTTGACTGGACGCGAATTAAATGCTACCAAACACTTCAGTGGTCTTTTTTAATAAATGCTTAGTTCGTTGTGACAAGCAAAGTGATTGCTTCAATGACGGATATTTGACCTAAGTATCATTTAAAATGTTTACCTAATTTTAAGCTGTAGCTTGCTGTTTAAGATTCAAAAAGTCTTTTTCTGCACCAAATTAAGCAAATGCTTGCTTCTTAATCAAGCGTTTGCTGACGACTACAGTAGAAATTCTTACTATTTGATTGATAATGTAATCTTATTATTAATTTAAATTTGACATCGGTGATTTTAGTAAGGTTATTTGTGTATGCTAAAACATAGAAACCTGCTTGCTGTCTAAGCTTATCTATGTTTTGGGTACTTTTCTGCGTCGATGCACAAGTTAAGACTTAATTAAAATTTATTACAATTTTGACATACAAATAAAAGTACTGGCCACGTGCCATATTCGACAGTGAATTTGCTAAACCACCATCGTAAATATTTTATAGACCTTATTACTTAAACAATATGATGCGTGCATTGCTAGCTGAGATTTGAGTAGTCGTGTGTCTGCATAGACGTTCACTTCCATAAGCACTTCTTTCCGTTTATACATAATTTTCTTCACATCTTTGGTCGTTGGTCATATCGAGCCACGATAACAAAACTGCGACCCTAACATGAGACACGATCGTTCAAAAAATCACTCATTTAAGATTCCACCTGTCGTTATCGTACTTGCTTTAGTTTCTAAGTCACATACGTTCATTGTATGCCGTGTGATCAGCGTGTTGATCAAGCAAAGATTATTCTAGAAAAATATGATTTAGATCAATGTGTAGGATCGACATTTTAACAGTCACTATGTTTATTTGGGACTATAACTGTCACTGCGAACAATGTCAGTTTGATTTAATGTCAAGTTTATATAAATATTTGAAACTAACCCCCGCTGGATCGGTTTCGTGACGAAATCCTTATATTAATTACAAAATTATAGTAGTACAGGTTTTTGAATGTTTCTGCTATTTTGTCAGCAATGAATTTAATGTAATAACTTGTAAGTATCTGTTTAATGTGATTTGGCACAACCTGAGCGGTGAGTAGAAAGTTATAAAGGATAACAAAAAACCATTAGTGCTTACCAATAATGAGAACCCCATGTAGGCAGTAGAATTGATTATTAACTCGAATACAGATCTAAGTTGCACGTGTTTTGGTTAAATGTAAGTGTAATGAACGCGAAGGTGGAAAGGCCTGAAAATTATGATTTAAACTGTCACACGTTGTGAAATAAATATGAATTTCTTTATTAATCCTCTGATCTCATCTAACTGACTACCAAAGGCCTCAAGCCAAGTTGGTGTCTGGGACACTCACGTTAACGCAACTTTGGGTCTTGTTGATTTTGAATGAATCATTAATATGCTTGATCTGCCACGTGCGCATCGTCAGCAAGTTAGCACAGGTACAACACCAATCGCGGCATTTATGTCAATTGCTATGACAGCTTGATTGGGGCAAGTCAGAATTTAGTTAATGCATTAGTAGTAAGTGGGGTTACAGCAGATATTGTGGAACCTCAAGCACCATCAAACGCCCCTACATCTAACATAAGACGAATATGAACGTTTTCAATTAAAGCTGAGTGCAGGTGATGTTTGTGGTTATAGTGCTTGTGTAGACGTGTTCGTGAAGATAGCAATGGTGGTAGAGACTATCAAGGCGCATTGTAATCGGCTACTTCACCCGATGCAATTCGCAATCAACTTGTGCGTAAATTTCAAACCCACAGACGTCTTAGTTGTCGTAATCTCTAGTCATATGTTGACCTTGTTTGATCGACCAACATTGTAAGCGGCTAAAACCACATTCAAACATACAGGAGCTATAATTGCTGTCTTTTAAAATAAAGTCGAGTCTATCCAGATAGATTCAAAAGAACCAAGCTAGATGCACATGCATCTGCCGAAAGAGTCAAACATTCCTAATGATTTAAGTGCGGTATATCCGTTTTTTAATAGTTTACTGATCTCAAATAAGATTTATCAGTCTTAAGCTCGAAACGAAATGCACATATGACTTCACGATCACACTAATTGACCAGCTAAATTGGGTCCAACGAATCAACTAGTTTTAAAAACAGAGTTGCATTTTTTTGAAGGACACTTACGTGAACGGTAGTAAAGGCTAATGTTGAATAGAATTCAGTAAGTGAAATATCGAAACATAATCAGCAAATACGTATTCATTTCTAACTATTGGTTTCTGTTTAATATGTAATTGGACTGAGTTGATTACAATTCATTTCATTTCTCAGGTTCTTCGCGTGTTAACCTGCTATGATTCATTACCTACTGCTTTCGAGGTCTTTATATTGCAAAGGTAGGTAACTAATTTCTAAGAAATGCAGCAATTTACATTGCAGTCTGTTTTAAATTATCGCTTTATTCATGCGGGTTTGCTATATGTACTTCTTTACGGTCAAATTTGCAGGATACAGAAGACGCTTGACATTTTATGGCAAGGCAAAACGATGTACCACATGGCTACCCTTCACCCCAAGAAACAGTAACTCACCGTCCGAGTCTATCCCTGTGATTTCAACACGTTCTGACGACACACAAGACCAGCAACCTCGTGACCACGCCAATGTGTTCCCTTCCGATAGTCCAAATCGCGCTGCTACCAATGTCACCAGTCCTCAAACAAGTGTACCGCAAAATGCAGGTTTGCGTTATTTTGTTTAATTTAATAACAACTGCTATTCTATACACATGTATTGGACCATACTTTAAGCCATTACTTCATTCGCCACACCAAAGTAAACGCAACCTGCACATTCATCTCTTTGTGCGATTTCAGTTTAAAAAGTCCAGCAAGATTACATCGAGCAGGCCTATCGTGACACGTTATAATTCTGCTTGTACGATAAGAATTGCTGCAACTGTGTATTTTGACAAATTCCCACTTTCCTTCTTCAATAATACCATTTTAATTTACTACCACAACCTTTGTCTG